>JAMQGT020011998.1:0-64442 GCA_024447675.2 Pterophyllum scalare
TCTGTGCCTCCTTCCTTCATCCTGCCTTTGTCCAAAGCTTTAGCTTACCGACAGTGACTAATCCTAGTAAATCCATGGCCATCAAAAACTTGCTTTCCTCGCTTTGGTACTGTACCAGCACCCACTTGCAGTGGTCCCTGGGCTCAAAACCTTATCTGCGAAAGCTGAGCAGGGCGCTTCAGCAACTCATTCATTACTCACTTTGACATCAGTCATAACAGGAAATGGTATTCAATCTCTGGTTCATCTCTTCCCACCATGGATTAACTGAATAGGAGAGTATCTTATGCAAGAGATCTGGCAAATAGCATTTATTTATTAATTATATCATTATAGTTCATAAAGCAATTGGTTATGTTATATTACATCTACTTGGTACCAGTACGTATTGTTGCAAACCTCAATGAGCTGAAGCTGCGCTGTGAAGGAGGAGTGGACCGAAACTCTTCCACAGTGATGTGACAGACTGATAAAGTCACACAGGAAACCATCACTGCAACTTATTGCTGCTGAAGGAGGTTCCACAAGCTGCTGATTTATCTTATATCTTTACTTTTAAAAAACAGATCTGACAACTAATGATGCTTTTAGCTAATCAGCTGTCACAGGTGGTGGTCTGTGTCAATATATACACTGCTCAAAAACGTAAAGGGAACACTCAAATAACACATCCTAGATCTGAATGAATGAAATATTCTCATTGAATACTTTGTTCTGTACAAAGTTGAATGTGCTGACAACAAAATCACACAAAAATCATCAATGGAAATCAAATTTATTAACCAATGAAGGCCTGGATTTGGAGTCACACACAAAATTAAAGGTTAAAAAACACACTACAGGCTGATCCAACTTTGATGTAATGTCCTTAATGTCACGGCTGGTGCAGGCAAGGCAGGGAGGACCCCAGAGCAGGACGCAGGACGAGAGCGGACGTGTGTTTAACACTCTTTATTTAAACGGCTGGGCAGGGCCAGCTACACGAACCACACCAAACTAAACTCAAAAATACTCAAAACACTCAAAAAACTTCAAAAAACAGAACACACAGCCGACATCACACAAGAAGAGACAGAGGAGGACACCGAACAAAGAACAAAGGAAAACCAAGGGCTTAAATACACACAAGGGGATTAGGGCAAGTGAACACACCAGGGGACAACAGGTGAACCAAATGAACCTAACGATACAGGGGGAAGAAAAACTGCAACACAAAACACAGGAAACACGAGGAACTGTCAAAAAGAAAACAGGAAGTGGCACCAGGGGAACAGAGACGCAGACTTGACACAAGACAAGGACGCAGACCTAAATACAAAACATAACGCTGGGCCACCGGCCCAGGACCATGACACTTAAAACAAGTCAAAATGAGGCTCAGTATTGTGTGTGGCCTCCACGTGCCTGTATGACCTCCCTACAACGCCTGGGCATGCTCCTGATGAGGTGGCGGATGGTCTCCTGAGGGATCTCCTCCCAGACCTGGACTAAAGCATCCGCCAACTCCTGGACAGTCTGTGGTGCAACGTGACGTTGGTGGATGGAACGAGACATGATGTCCCAGCATCGGATTCAGGTCTGGGGAACGGGCGGGCCAGTCCATAGCTTCAATGCCTTCATCTTGCAGGAACTGCTGACACACTCCAGCCACATGAGGTCTAGCATTGTCCTGCATTAGGAGGAACCCAGGGCCAACCGCACCAGCATATGGTCTCACAAGGGGTCTGAGGATCTCATCTTGGTACCTAATGGCAGTCATGCTACCTCTGGCGAGCACATGGAGGGCTGTGTGGCCCTCCAAAGAAATGCCACCCCACACCATTACTGACCCACTGCCAAACCGGTCATGCTGAAGGATGTTGCAGGCAGCAGATCGCTCTCCACGGCGTCTCCAGACTCTGTCACGTCTGTCACATGTGCTCAGTGTGAACCTGCTTTCATCTGTGAAGAGCACAGGGCGCCAGTGGCGAATTTGCCAATCCTGGTGTTCTCTGGCAAATGCCAAGCGTCCTGCACGGTGTTGGGCTGTGAGCACAACCCCCATCTGTGGATGTCAGGCCCTCATACCATCCTCATGGAGTCGGTTTCTAACCGTTTGTGCAGACACATGCACATTTGTGGCCTGCTGGAGGTCATTTTGCAGGGCTCTGGCAGTGCTCCTCCTGTTCCTCCTTGCACAAAGGCGGAGGTAGCGGTCCTGCTGCTGGGTTGTTGCCCTCCTACGGCCTCCTCCACGTCTCCTGGTGTACTGGCCTGTCTCCTGGTAGCGCCTCCAGCCTCTGGACACTACGCTGACAGACACAGCAAACCTTCTTGCCACAGCTCGCATTGATGTGCCATCCTGGATGAGCTGCACTACCTGAGCCACTTGTGTGGGTTGTAGAGTCCGTCTCATGCTACCACGAGTGTGAAAGCACCACCAACATTCAAAAGTGACCAAAACATCAGCCAGAAAGCATAGGTACTGAGAAGTGGTCTGTGGTCCCCACCTGCAGAACCACTCCTTTATTGAGTGTGTCTTGCTAATTGCCAATAATTTCCACCTGTTGTCTATTCCATTTGCACAACAGCATGTGAAATTGATTGTCAATCAGTGTTGCTTCCTAAGTGGACAGTTTGATTTCACAGAAGTTTGATTTACTTGGAGTTATATTGTGTTGTTTAAGTGTTCCCTTTATTTTTTTGAGCAGTGTATATGCCCACTTTTTTAAAGGTCAAATTTAGAAGACTTCTTCGGAGTTTGATGATGTATTTTGTGAGTTTCAACAGCTTCGCTTTCCTGGGGGCCAACCTCCCGCTCAAGGGGTCTGTTGCTGCTATTTTGGTCATTAACAAAACCAAATAAAAATTCAATACACACCTCTGGCTATATGTGATTAGTCCCACTCTGCTATGCCAAAGTCCATAGCAGCTCCCACACCTTTTAATTGCATCAAAGTGAAGTTTATTTCCCTCCTGGTAATGGTACTTGGCTTTTTATTCTCTGGCAGCAATACTGCTACTTCATAACTTCCAGTCATCAGCACTGGTCACAAAGCTGTAACCTGACTCTCAGTGTGAAATGATTTAGAGCAGAACTTGTATATAGAAAAGCTATTGATCTCCTGCACTCAGCGAAGCCCTCCTTAAAAATTCACAGTGCCAATAAACACACATAAACTTCACCTGGCAAACCTTTTGTTAACAGCTCACACAAAGCAACTAATGGCTAATGATTTATTGAATCTGGCAGTTATTTATGACTCCACGCTTATTAAAAAGCAAGATGCAGGCATTCGTGGCATGGTGCTTGACGAGCTGTAAACACCTGTAAAATTTATCTTTAAATCAATGAGTGTGCTCTCTACCTGGACACCAGCTTCCTGTTGGAGTGAGGGTTAAGTCCCACAGCTGAGTCTGAGCAATCTCATCTGTGTTAACCTCACCTGGAAATAAGTTTCATCTTCCACTGTGAGTGAATAAATAGAAATATCAAGAATCTCTCCGCAGCACACAGCTCCTCCTATTGCACTAGAGTGAGTATCTTCTTCTACACACTGTATTCCAGTGCTGTAAAATTCCATTAGGCTGCTAAAATGACTTGTCCTCCTGCTGCAAAAGGTGGCGTCCATTTGCTGATTCTATCATCGGCTGGGCGCTAACCTCCGTTTCCACACACACACACACACACGCACACACGACACACACACACACACACACACACACACACACACACACACACACACACAGTCACAGTCCGCCTGTTCATGGCTGTAATGATGTGCAATGTTGGGTTGTTACAGGAGTTTCTTCAGATGACCAGATGGCTGCAGAGAAGCAGCCTAATGGTCCAAACACCCCTGTGTCCATTAAATACATAGGTTCCAGCCACGCTCTGTATCACAGTAATGACCTATAGATACTGCTGCTACTCCTGGCTGCGTCTGTAATTGGTGTCCTGGCCATCTAACACACACTCATGCTCGTGAACTCCTCCATAGCACACCATAACACACTGCTGGACATCATTAAGACACACTTGGTAAATCATATATATTCTAACTTTGCTTTTTCTTTTAATCAGAACCAATTGGCACATTTTAACCTAAACAATGGCCACATTGCCGGAAATTCATTCCTTCATCTGGTCAAACTCAGCTGTTTCCAACCTTTTTACTCAGGTTTCGAGAGCTCCTTCAACAGCATCTCCTAATCTGAATACCAAAAGTGTTCATTTGACCTCATTTTAAACTGCATTTAACAGTTATGGTAGCAAAGTGTCCCAACCATTGATCCATAATTGTTGGCTCACTATTAAAACCATCTGTCCACTGCTTTCAGAGATTCATTTTGCTTACCGACCAATTCCAAAAATTTAGCCAACACTTTCAGCTCTTGATCCATAGCCCTTTTTTTAATCTTTTTTTTTTTTTTTAATTAAACTGCTAGCCATACGGTGAGCTTATAGTGTACCATTTTTTTAATTTATAATTTTGGCTATTAGCTTAAAGTGTTCAGGTGTTAAAGTGTTAGCTAACAATTTAATAGAGCTTGGGAACTGCAGTGCCTTCTTAGTAGTTGCTATCATGTTGTTCACATAAAATCAGAACAAAGACAGACACCGTCAGGTGATATGGAGGAAAACATTAATGAACACTGAAAACACACAAAAATGAGTCGTGAAAAGATCAGCAGTGCGAGACGCTGCAGAGAGCAGCTGAACACTGAGGCAGTTATTAGGAGGGGCTGAGCCATGAGAACACAAAGAACGGCCACTTTATTTTTGGGAGCTGCCCATGCTCATGTTTGCTGACACTTCTCAAAACCGTTTGTGGTGAGCATCTCCACATCAAACAAGTTCACAATTCTAAATGTACAGTGGCCCTGAGAGGTCACTGCACACAACAGGAGTATTTCTGGGGAGACAAAAGTGTGACAGACCAGCTGCAGTAGTGACAGAAACCAAAACATGAGGGATCGCTTAAAAGAAGTGAAGGATTCATCGGTGCTGTGTGGGAGAAAAGATGAAGGTGGTGTATGTCTTAATCTCCTGGAAGAGGACCTACATGTACCCATGGGGTGCCACACAAGGTTCCATTTTGGGGCCTTTACTGTTTTCATTATATCTGCTCCTTTACAAGAACACTGAAAATTATTATGATGAAGCGATATAGTATTGAATAAGTTTTGTATTTTTGCTGTGTATATTGGCATTTTGTGTATTTGAAATACGCCAGTAACAGTCTTCCAAGCTGAATAGCTAAAAGAAATTTTTGTGTGTGTGTGTGAATGAGGGGCAGATCTATAAGTTTATACTTCTTTCTGATTCTTTTCATTCATGATTTTTCTTTTCTTTTTTTTTTAGTTGTTATAAGAATAATTTATATGTTGATTGAATGAAATTAAAATAAAAATGAAAATGAAATGAAAAATTACTCTATTAAAAGTTGGACAGATGACAACTTTCTCTAACTTAATGAAGAGAGAACTGAAGTCCTTGTGTGTGCTCCTGACAGATCTGTGCCTAAGCTAATGGAAACTCTTGGTCTCCTTGCCACATTTGCTAAATCTCCTATCAGGAACCTTGGGGTAAATTTTGACTCAGCTTTCACTTTTGCTCTTGCTTTTTTCAATTAAGAAATTGTTTTGACTGTTGGGTTTATCTGTATTATTGTAGGGTCTTTGCATACAATACAAAGCGCCTTGAGGTGACTGTTTGTTGTGATTTGGCGCTATATAAATAAAATTGAATTGAATTGAATTATTATGATTCATTTTCTTAACAAAGTTTCCTTGAAACATCTGTGTCTATGTACTCATAATTCACTTACACTGCCTCTCCATTAACTTCAGAGTCCACTATAAGATTCTGGTTTTGACTTTCAGAGCTCTTCACAGAGAAGCACCAGCGTACTTCAGAGAGCTTTTACATTCATACATCTGCAGCAGGTTCCTGAGGTGATGTGACTGTACAGGAAGGGGCAGAGCCGGCATTATTTCTCATCAACATCTGCAGAAAACTACTGCAGATGTTCTACCAATCTATAGTTGCCAGCATCCTCTTCTATGCGGTGGTGTGCTGGGGAGGCAGCATCAGAAAGAGAGATAAAGAGGCTGGATAAGTTCGTCAGGCGGGCTGGGTTAGTGGTTGGAGTGGAGCTGGACTCTCTGACTACAGTCTATCTATCTATCTATCTATCTATCTATCTATCTATCTATCTATCTATCTATCTATCTATCTATCTATCTATCTATCTATCTATCTATCTATCGATCGATCGATCTTGGCTGGCTGTGCATCATACGAGGCTGAAAACTAAAGGAGGCAGAGCTTCTGACCTCTGAGTTCCCTCTGAGTCTGAAATCTTTTGACTCTGTGGTTTTAAAACTTGCTTTTGGGAACTTTAATTTTATGTTTTTGCTTTTTTGTTGTCAAACACTTTGTGATACTTATTTTGAAAAGAGCTATAGAAAATAAAAATAAAACTGTACTTACTCATAATCCTAGTCTCAGGATGGCATGACCTCAGCAGTGACCGACATGTTGTCAAAATGTGACTCATTACCTCTGGAGGGTGATTGTTCTCTGTGTGAATGTTGTTTTTAAAGGATGTGTTCAGAGTGCGGCATCATTGTCGTGCAGCTTATGGAATCATATGCAGCACGTTAAATGGATTAACCTTTTTTCCTCTCTGTGACGACACATCACTGTGTATCACTGTGTCACCTCTTTTGGCTTCCTTCCTACTTCTTCCTTTTCCCTCTCTTATCTTTCCTTCCCTTTACCGCCTCATCCCACGCTCTCTATTCTCCTCTCTTCTCCCTCCGTGAGGAAATCTTCACCCTTCAGGCTCAACATTACTGATAGCAGAGTGACATGCACAGAAGACCAGAGGGCGGTAACGTGGGCCAGGGCCCTGAACTCTCTTCCAAGTGGCTGCCATATGTGCACTCTTGACATGAAGACGTGCCGAAGACATGCAGTGTTCACCTGAATGTGAATGAAGCTTCACATCACGCCGATGAGTCATAATGAGGCTGATAAAGCTCGTGAAGACTGAACCCAGCATCATGCATATTCACACACTCTCACATCACACACACTCACACACACACGGATCACACGGCTGTGTGTCTGTCGCAGTCACTGCGGGCCACTGCAGCGAGGTGGGGTGGGGTAGGATTTCGGATTTAATTGTTTTATAGGAGAGTGACAGGCATGGAAAAAGGCGACCACCTCCTCCACACACACATCCCACAATCCCTCCAGCACAACTCAGACTGAGTGAGAGTGTATTACAGGGACCGGGACGGCCCTGAGGTACACATATGGGAGGGAGATAACACACAGTGGTGTGCACTCTGCCGGTGAGCCCACACGTGTGATGGGGGGGGGGGTCAATTCTGCGTGTGTGCATGCGTGTGTGTGTGTGTGTGGTGCTCAGAGGTGTTAATCCCGTGTTAATCAATGAGCGCTGTGCTTTGCAGATTCGTGCACGTGTCTGTTTCTGCTCGCTCGCGCTCTCGCTGCCCACTCTGTGTAAGCAGAGAGAGGAACAATAAGAGGAGTGTGGGAGTAGCAAGGTGAGACTCAGATATGGAATTAAGTATGTGTTATTACTACTGGGACAGGAGGCCGGCGGCGGCCTGCGCTCGCTATTTTGGCTCCAGATAAAATAAAACAGCATGTGTACGCCGCCATGCTGCTTAAATATTTGTGTAAATAGATGGTGAGAAAGTTGAGGAGCAGCTCTGAAGTTACAGAGGAGAGAAAAATACCTGTTCAAACATGACTATAAATAGATTTTTGCTTGATGGAGCTTAAATGTGGAGCTGGATAAAACTCCCTGTGGGTGCAACGTATTGAATGACTTACACGGATCTTAAGTCATTTAGCAGATTTGATGTTTTCCTGGCAGATATGAGAGGGCTGCCCCTGCGTCTTCTACTACAGCAACTCTGCAGACGAGACGTCAGATAAAAGGTTTGCTCCAAAAAGGGCGCACCGGACCATATACAACACGTGCACCTCAATCGATTATCACATAATGATGGCCATAATGAGCCTTAATCAACATTCTCTGAACATCCTCCTGCACTAATGTACCCAGCCCCTCCCACCACCGCTCGCAGCTGATCAATTACAGAGCCATTACCCTGACTGCCTCGCAGCAGCTCTGAACATGCACACGGTCCACTCGCTGGTCCTGATGGTGGCCGCAGCAAATGAACTTAGCGAACAATCTTGAGGATCAATCCCATCACTTAGCCAATTAGACTATAGGGAGACAGACGGCCATTACCATAAGAACCAATCGATAGATGGAGCCAGGGCCAGAGGCGGGCTGTCTGGTCCCGTGGAGCCGCCAGGGGTTTGTGTGCAGCTAATGGGAGGGGAAAAGGGGCGGGGCAAGGTGGGCGTTTTGATGGACGGCTTGGACAGGATGCTTCTGGCAGGGCTAGGAGGATGTTGACCCCAAGAGCTGGGATGTTGTAAACATGAAAGAGAGAGCGGCGTGACGGCCGGACAGATGGATGCTGGGATCAATGACGGAGAGCGCCGCCACGTCACCAGCTGATTTTCCTCTCAGCGCTCTGACAGCTCTCCTTTCACACTTCAGACAGCTTAAGTGGCCAACTGAGAACAGATCGAAGAGTTGACCAAAATTCATTGTGTGGTGCATAACTCAATATTTCTGTTTTTCTTCATGTTGGACTGTTTCGAGGCTTTTGTTCCTTCATAACCGTTGTTTATCAGAACTCCCATTAGTGGAAAACTCTGACAGAGGCTGAAATAATGTTAATAAATAAACCCCAGACAGTAAATGCTTCCTAAAAACTGTCTGCCCTGTAATTACATACATTCACGATGATTTCCATACAAACAAGTTGTCATATTTACGGCTGAGTGTTGAAGCCTGCTGAATACAAATGGCAGCTTGTTTTCTATGGATGCTTTGAAAGCAATGTTAAACCACACACTGGCTGTTCGAGAGCTGTAAGGCGTTCTTAATGAAGAATAAGAGCTGAGTGCCACTGTGACCAAGAAAGACCAAACTGGACTGTTCTGCTTCAAGGATCTTCCAAACGAGGATGTAAAATCAAATGCTGTGAGGCCGGAAACTGTAATAGTTTCAGAGAAAGATAGAAGACCTAAACAGAGGACCGAGGCAGAGCGAAAGTCCCAAAACAAAACTTTAATAGGGGTGAAGATTGTATACATAAAAGCAGCCATCAACAGTCACACATTGCTGGCAAGGTCGACTACCGAGAACAAAAAGGAGACAAATTCAGCAGGTGAGGGAGAGAAAACTGGCAAAGACAGGAAGTGGAAAAGCGAAAAAAGAATCAAAGTCTGCAGTTCCACTGCCGTCCACTACAGGCGCCAAAGTGAGTCAGTCCCCATAGACTCCCATATTAAAACTTTACAGCAGAAATCAACATGTTTACAGCCTGATATAGAAACTGCTTTGGTCTCTGTAGCTAATTTCCCCCTTCATAACAGCTGTACAAAGGGAAGGATGCTTCTATACTCACCTGTTTAAACTGGATTAAAGGGTGTGGCCTCTCTGATTTACATGTGGATGGCGACACAGGCTGTAGCTGAACTGGACCTCTGGATGGTGGAGCCTTTTGGAGCATTTTTAATGCAATTATCTAATGAATAATATGGCTGCAGTGCTTCAGTGGACTAACAGACCATCCAGCTGGTTTTCTTTGTAATTTGGTACAGTAACCTGTAACCTACTATGATCAGGGGTTAAAGTGGGATTTGGCAGGTAGGGGAATCCTGATATGAACTGAGATCAGACGACTGGGGGATGGGGTCCTCTTTTAGGTGTGGCTACGGTACACTCATTGTTAAATGGATAGCTGAACCATCCGCCATTCCGGATCATTCTGTCTCCCTTTATCCCCTGACCAAGATTATTTTTATAGTGGTCGGTTCAAACTGTGTTAATGTTTTTTCTAGCATTTTTGATCCATCATAACTTCATAACACATGGACTTTGTAGGTGATCAAACCACACAAAAACTTTGTTTTGCATTTGTTCCGAGCATGTTGGTAAACTGCAACTGTACTGACATAAAACATTTTCAATCATAAAAATATTTCCGACCATGTACTTTTACAGTGTTTTTACAGGTATCAGATCACTGGTGTGGCAAACACAGTGGGAAGTTTAGTGAAATATATTTTACCAAATATGTTTCACCAGGCTTTGATTTGATTGTAATTTTGCTTTTCTTTACTGCTGCAGATACTTGAAGCCCACAGTGATGATGAAAGCATCTCAGCTGATGGAGATGAGACAGGTTAAATTCTCTTTGCTTAAAAATGACTGAAAATCATGAAAAATGTCACGAGAACATTTCTGAATATCTGTCACAGTTAAAGGAAACACAAATGAGCCATTAAAAAGGATTCTTGTATAAAATATAATGACCCCCACTTGTTTAGTGGCTAAAATAACTCAGCTGATTGAGGGTTACAGGGATGTCTTTCTTCAGAGGTATTTTACAATTATCCATTTCTGTTGTGTTATAAGAAGAGATGAGAATTAGTGGGGTTGCCTAGCAATGTGACTCTAATGGTAGTCTGTCATTTGGTGTGTGTGCGTGTTGGTGGAAGCAGTTGTTATGTGTGGGATGTCTCATCTTTGAAGGTTTCAATAATCTTAAGGTCGTTTCTCTTCCAAGTTTCAGGTAGGAAATATTGTGTTGAATAGCTGAGCTGCTTTCGGTTGAGACTCGACTCTCAGAGCAGTGTGAGGGTCTCTCTCTCCCTCTCTCGCCGCGGGGCAGGATGCCCTCAGGGGTGAGATATCCACTCGGGATTACTGTTGACATCTTCTGCCTCTCTCTCTGTTTCTCTCTCCGCCACCGCATGACATCCATTCCTCCCACTTTTATCCTTCACGCTCCCAGCTCGCAGCCAACCTGGAGAGCGGTTGGAAAAACACTTTGTGAGTGTGTGACTGTGTGTCAAATACAAGGTGTGCCTCTCTTTCTCGGTCTAGATTATAATAATCGTGTTACTCCATGACCTATCCTCTATCTTTTGGGTCGTCTTTACACACCAGTGATTCAGTCACAACACCCGAATTGAGCCCTGCTCTGGGAGTCCTGCAGCCTCTCTGCACAAAACCCTCAATGATCCCATTTATCTCAAACACAAATATCAGAACAGTGCGTGGGGGCGAGTGTGAGAGTCTGAGATACACAAACAAATGTCATGAATATCCAACAATAGCTTTGACTGACCTCAAACAACCCCGAGTGCTGAATGGTACGATTGTGCCTCTCGGAGTGAGAGCATCTTTAATAAGAGAAGAAAAAGAAAGAACCAGCACACACTGGACAGAAGAACAGAAATGCTTTGTACAGCCTGTGTGCTTTTAAAGGGATTAGGTCTCTCAGTCAATAATTACTGAATGAATATCAGGCTGTGCTTGTTAGGATCCTGAGGCTTGTTCAGCACCAGCACTGGTCCAGAAACAAAATGCAAAATTGTGTGTGTGTGTGTGTGTGTGTGTGTGTGTGTGTGTGTGTGTGTAGACTCCCAGACACACTCAGACCTGTCTGTTCAGAGGTTATTAATGAGACTCACCCTGTGAGCGTAGCCTGATCCTGGGTGAAATGTTAGAGGGAGTTGAAGTTGTGTTTGGCGCTTTCAGCTGCTGGAGTTTGTTAAATACTTGCAGCTTCACATGATGCTCATATGTGCAAAAGTGAGAGAGTGGTGCGCATTAAGGCGCTGACATTTACCACCACACACACACACACACACCACACACACACACACACACACACACACACACACACACAGATCCTCCAGGATTGAAAGGTAAATTCTGATTGTTTCCACAGCTGACTCAGGTGAGCTGTCTCACACAGTCACAGTTTTACTGTTCAGTCATTCGTCATGCAGGTTGAGGAATCCTGAACATGCTCCTTCCAACACGTTCATTGTTATGTTATTTCTGTGTTGGACACAGCATTAGATGTGAGCTTCATGACACAGGTTTGTACTCAGTGTCACACTAAAGCATCGATTTATCCGTGTTCTACAGAAGAAACTAAATGAAGGAGCGCTGAGAAAACTATGAGTGCCTCAACAGGAGAAAGACATCTTCATAACAAAACAGTGTGTCTGCAGCTGTGTGAAGCTGGCCATCAGTCTGCTGTTTCTCAACTCACTGTTCATTCACTGATGTGACGCAAGCTCCAGAGATATGATATCAGGGACACAAAGCCCTGAATGCTGGTCACAGTAGGAGACGCCTTTCCTTTGCAGCAGGCAGTGATCCTGGTGGAGCTCTGTAGTCTCTTTGAGCTTCCAAACACTTGATTATGAAGTAAAAGAGATTACAAAGTACCAGCTTAGCTAATTGCTCTCTGGCTAACAGGAAGCTGATGTCACAAGTTCAATCAGTGCTGCACCCATTGGCCAATCAGATCAAGTATTCTCTTGTGATTCCAATCCAATCACCCAGACGTGTCTACAAAATTTGCACTTGTGTATCTTCGTTATGTGTTACGAATTAATCAGCTTCTTTATTTTCTCGCTACTTGTGTCTGTGCTTTTGTTAAAAACAGAGACACGGAAAAGCTCCTGAGTTGAAGGTCCAATCGTGAAGGCAGATGGGTAAAGTTGGGCGATCTCGGTGCTGCAGCTGATTACCGTTCCACCACACTCAGCCTTTTCCTCCTCAAACCGGCGCTGCGCTCCTCCCTTTTCTTATCCCAGCTGCAGAGGGGAGGTGCCGCCTGATGCAGGAAGGTGGGGAAACCGTCTATCAGAGGCGGGCTGAGCCGGGGACACGGCCCATAAGGAGCAGTACGCAGCCCCACAAGTTATTACCCCCGCTACCCAGGCCCATTTTGTCTTCATCAATCCTTAAACTCATAAGACTCCCTGCCTCTCTCCTTTTCCAAATTGTGCCATCTATCAAGTCGGGCACGACTCTGCTACCTCTTCCTTCTTCTCTCTGCAGATCGAGGCAGTGCAGCAGGATATGCGCCACATTATCCCCCCGCCATGAGCTTTTTTTATACAGGTGTTAATGACCCCTCCACAAACACCCACATACATTTTTTCTTTCTCTCCTATCCCCCAAATCTCTCCTCTCTTGAACCCCCTCTCCATCATACTTTATCTTCCTCTCTCCACTTTATCATCTTCTCTCCTCTCTCCTCCCTTTCTTTTATCTCTTGCCGCTGGTTTCCCATTGTGGTTGACCGACTGCTCCTCTCTTCCTCCCTCTTCCCATCTCTTTCTCTCCATCTCTCTAATTATGTGTGGAGACAAAGGCGTCTGACTCTCCCTCCTCCTGTTCAGAGCTGTCAGGCCTGGTGTAGGAGAGAGTTAATTTCACACTTACTGCATGCTTTAATTAAAAAGGGGTGAGGATGGGTGGGAAAAAGAAAAAAAAACAAGTAGGGATGCACGCGCTCAGTAACACAAAGGGTGGACGCTGTGTGAACATGTTTGTGGCTCATGCTTGCAGGTAGGTACGTGTTTTTATATTTTTAGCTGTGTAGATGTTTGCACTCCTCAGGCAGATGACACGTTTATTCTGCCTCAACAGCCACATCAGCCCACATTTTTAGTCTTTAATGAGGAATCAGTGTGATCATAATAACCCAGCAAACACAGGGGAAATGTCGATGTTATCTCACCTGTCAAACTGGTCAAGGTGCAGCTCTGAAAACTCTAAAAACGGCACCCACGTTGGTCCAATCAGATTACAGAGCAAGAGACATCAGTCAGATTTTTGCAATAAAGTAAATGCATGCTTTCTTAAAAAAGTTGGTTCTAAGTCATTAAAATTTATTTATAAAGAACATTTAAACACAGCTTTCACCAACCAAAGTGCTGTACAAATGCTTATATACACATTGGCACATAATTAAATTAAAATAAGTAAAAAGTGGACAAATATAGAGTACAGGAAGAAGAGGCCTTCAACAATAAGGCAACACAAAACAACGCCAATCAGCCCAAAGAGCAGAGTTGAGCTGTGGATTGAAAAGCAGAGATGCACGGCACTCTTTTTACGCCGAGCGGTAACTGATTCCACAAACATGGAGCAGTGACTGCAAAGCTTGTGTCACCTTTGTGTTTGAGGCGTGGATCTCAGACCTCTGACCTGAATGCAAATTAATGAGATCAATGATATTATCTGGGGCCTGCCTTGTAAGAGCCTTAAAAACAATCAGTAAAATCTCCAAGTGAGCTCTGAAATAGACAGGACGCAGCGACTCCAGGCCTGGAGTGATGTTTTCATATCTTTTAGTGCCAGTCAGACGTCTGCTGAATTCTACACGAGCTGCTAACATAATAAAAGAGACAGGAGGAGACTGGAAAGTGTCAGGAGTCAGAGCAATAGGCATGGCTGACTTTTCTGTATTATGGACACAAAAATGATTCTGAGTTTGGAATGGTCTTAACTGGTAACAGCTATTTTTGACAACAGAAAAAAACTGTTGAAGCAAAGCTCTAGATTAGTCTAGATTAGACCAAATCCACCAAGTTTTGCCATTTTTAACTGGGGAAGATATTAGTCATCCAGCTATTCAAGAGACTTCAGAAAAGGCTGCTGAGGAATCCTAGTCTAAGGGATAGCTGTAAGTCATCAGCATAGAACTAAAGACATTGTACAATATTGCTGAATGGAAGCAGATACAAGAAAAGGAGGGCCTGTCCCAGGATACTCTGAGGAAACCCACAAGAAACAGGGACAAAGGAGCTGATCTGTTCAAATTTAATTGAATAAAAAACTTCAAAACATTTCCATCCATCTATTTATTTTCTTTCACTGTTCTGGGGCTATCAGCTGCCATAGGGTGAGTGGCGCAGGGAAATTTGCCATCCTGTAGAGGGCTAACACAGAGAGACAGACAGAGACCATTCACAATCATATCCTCTACTCCTATACCCAGTTAACTGGAACCAGGGGGTGAAAGTAGTTAGGATACCAGTTCATACAGGTCACAACATGGGGGTGGGGTGAAAAGCATCTGTTTACATAACATCTACAGGAGACCATTTAGGAGACAGCCATCCAAGGCCGTCTGGAAGCAATTTGAAGATGCAATTGTTTTGGTTTAGGCCGCGGTGAACTTACCTCTCAGAAATCAATCATCCAATCTTCTGCGAATTGCAGAAGACACTCCAACACTCCTCCAGATGTCTGACTTTGATTCAGCTCTACTGAGTCTGATTGAGTCGTACTGTTTCTGCATCCCTCAGAGCCACCAGGCCCAGAACAGCTGCCCCAGCACCCCCAGGTCCAATTCGGAAACTGGATCAATATACACTGCTGAAAAAAATAAAGGGAACACTTAAACAAGACAGTATAATCCAAGTAAATCAAACTTCTGTGATGTTCACTAGGAAGGAACACTGATTGACAATCAATTTCACATGCTGTTGTGCAAATGGAATACAGAAGGCCAAATGATTGGCAATTAGCAAGACACACTCAAAGGAGTGGTTCTGCAGGTGGGGACCACAGACCACTTCTCAGTACCTATGCTTTCTTTGGTGACATTTGATGTTGGTGTGTTTTCACACTCGTGGTAGCATGAGCTGCACTACCTGAGCCACTTGTGTGGGTTGTAGAGTCCGTCTCATGCTACCACGAGTGTGAAAGCACCACCAACATTCAAATGTGACCAAAACATCAGCCAGAAAGCATAGGTACTGAGAAGTGGTCTGTGGTCCCCACCTGCAGAACCACTCCTTTGAGTGTGTCTTGCTAATTGCCAATAATTTCCACCTGTTGTCTATTCCATTTGCACAACAGCATGTGAAATTGATTGTCAATCAGTGTTGCTTCCTAAGTGGACAGTTTGATTTCACAGAAGTTTGATTTACTTGGAGTTATATTGTGTTGTTTAAGTGTTCCCTTTATTTTTTTGAGCAGTGTATATTGATACCAGGATTTTTCCCGAATTGGACCTGGGGATACCTGGTTACTGGGCAGCTGTTCTGGCCCTAGTAAGGCTGCCTATGAGGGATGCAGAAACAGTACAAACTCAATCAGACTCAGTAGAGCTGAATCAAAGTGGATTACATCTGGAGGAGTGTTGGAGTGTCTGTTCTGCGTGGCGGAGAAGAACCAAATTCGGATGATTGGATTTCTGAGTAGGTAACCAGCCACGGCCTGAACCAAAACAATTGCAGTATTTGGAATTTGGCTCCCAGACGGCCTTGGATGGCTGTCTATCTAAAATCGTCTCCTGTAGATGTTATGTAAACAGATGCTTTCCACCCCCGCCCCATGTTGTGACCTGTATGAACTGGTATCCTAACTACTTTCACCCCTGGGTTAGGTTAACTGGTGATAGGAGTGGATATGAGTGTGAATGGTTGTTTGTGTCTGTCTCTCTGTGTTAGCCCTGCTACAGGATGGCAACCCCTCGAGGTACCCTGCCACTCACCCTATGGCAGCTGGGATAGCCCCCGGGACCCTGAACAGGGTAAGTGAAAGAAAATAAATAGATGGATGGAAATGTTTTGAAGTTTTTTATTGATAAAATTGAACAGATCAGCACTCCTTTGTCCCTGTTTCTTGTGGGTTTCCTCAGGAGTCTATCCTGGGACAGGCCCTCTTCTGTTTGTATCTGCTTCCACTTGGCAATATTATTAGGAGATATAATGTCCCCTTCCATTTCTATGCTGATGACTTACAGCTATACCTTAGACTAGGATTCCTCACAGCCTTTTCTGAACTGTCTTGAAGATATTAAAGGCTGGATGACTAATATCTTCCCCCAGTTAAAAATGGCAAAACTCAGGTGATTTGGTCTAATCTAGACTAATCTAGGTCTAACTCAGAGCTTTGCTTCAACAGTTTTTTTCTGTTGTCAAAAATAGCTGTTACCAGTTAAGAACCATTGCCAAACTCAAATCATTTTTGTGTCCATGATCCGGAAAAAGTCAGCCATGCCTTTATTGCTGTAACTCCTGACACTTTGGTCTCCTCCTGTCTCTTTTATTATGTTAGCAGCTGGTGTAGAATTCAGCAGACGTCTGACTGGCACTAAAAGATATGAAAACATCACTCCAGGCCTGGAGTCGCTGCGTCCTGTCTATTTCAGAGCTCACTTGGAGATTTTACTGATTGTTTTTAAGGCTCTTACAAGGCAGGCCCAGATAATATCATTGATCTCATTAATTTGCATTCAGGTCAGAGGTCTCTAAGATCCACGCCTCAAACACAAAGGTGACACAAGCTTTGCAGTCACTGCTCCATGTTTGTGGAATCAGTTACCGCTCGGCGTAAAAAGAGTGCCGTGCATCTCTGCTTTTCAATCCACAGCTCAACTCTGCTCTTTGGGCTGATTGGCGTTGTTTTGTGTTGCCTTATTGTTGAAGGCCTCTTCTTCCTGTACTCTATATTTGTCCACTTTTTACTTATTTTAATTTAATTATGTGCCAATGTGTATATAAGCATTTGTACAGCACTTTGGTTGGTGAAAGCTGTGTTTAAATGTTCTTTATAAATAAATTTTAATGACTTAGAACCAACTTTTTTAAGAAAGCATGCATTTACTTTATTGCAAAAATCTGACTGATGTCTCTTGCTCTGTAATCTGATTGGACCAACGTGGGTGCCGTTTTTAGAGTTTTCAGAGCTGCACCTTGACCAGTTTGACAGGTGAGATAACATCGACATTTCCCCTGTGTTTGCTGGGTTATTATGATCACACTGATTCCTCATTAAAGACTAAAAATGTGGGCTGATGTGGCTGTTGAGGCAGAATAAACGTGTCATCTGCCTGAGGAGTGCAAACCTACACAGCTAAAAATATAAAAACACGTACCTACCTGCAAGCATGAGCCACAAACATGTTCACACAGCGTCCACCCTTTGTGTTACTGAGCGCGTGCATCCCTACTTGTTTTTTTTTCTTTTTCCCACCCATCCTCACCCCTTTTTAATTAAAGCATGCAGTAAGTGTGAAATTAACTCTCTCCTACACCAGGCCTGACAGCTCTGAACAGGAGGAGGGAGAGTCAGACGCCTTTGTCTCCACACATAATTAGAGAGATGGAGAGAAAGAGATGGGAAGAGGGAGGAAGAGAGGAGCAGTCGGTCAACCACAATGGGAAACCAGCGGCAAGAGATAAAAGAAAGGGAGGAGAGAGGAGAGAAGATGATAAAGTGGAGAGAGGAAGATAAAGTATGATGGAGAGGGGGTTCAAGAGAGGAGAGATTTGGGGGATAGGAGAGAAAGAAAAAATGTATGTGGGTGTTTGTGGAGGGGTCATTAACACCTGTATAAAAAAAAGCTCATGGCGGGGGGATAATGTGGCGATATCCTGCTGCACTGCCTCGATCTGCAGAGAGAAGAAGGAAGAGGTAGCAGAGTCGTGCCCGACTTGATAGATGGCACAATTTGGAAAAGGAGAGAGGCAGGGAGTCTTATGAGTTTAAGAATTGATGAAGACAAAATGGGCCTGGGTAGCGGGGGTAATAACTTGTGGGGCTGCGTACTGCTCCTTATGGGCCGTGTCCCCGGCTCAGCCCGCCTCTGATAGACGGTTTCCCCACCTTCCTGCATCAGGCGGCACCTCCCCTCTGCAGCTGGGATAAGAAAAGGGAGGAGCGCAGCGCCGGTTTGAGGAGGAAAAGGCTGAGTGTGGTGGAACGGTAATCAGCTGCAGCACCGAGATCGCCCAACTTTACCCATCTGCCTTCACGATTGGACCTTCAACTCAGGAGCTTTTCCGTGTTCTCTGTTTTTAACAAAAGCACAGACACAAGTAGCGAGAAAATAAAGAAGCTGATTAATTCGTAACACATAACGAAGATACACAAGTGCAAATTTTGTAGACACGTCTGGGTGATTGGATTGGAATCACAAGAGAATACTTGATCTGATTGGCCAATGGGTGCAGCACTGATTGAACTTGTGACATCAGCTTCCTGTTAGCCAGAGAGCAATTAGCTAAGCTGGTACTTTGTAATCTCTTTTTACTTCATAATCAAGTGTTTGGAAGCTCAAAGAGACTACAGAGCTCCACCAGGATCACTGCCTGCTGCAAAGGAAAGGCGTCTCCTACTGTGACCAGCATTCAGGGCTTTGTGTCCCTGATATCATATCTCTGGAGCTTGCGTCACATCAGTGAATGAACAGTGAGTTGAGAAACAGCAGACTGATGGCCAGCTTCACACAGCTGCAGACACACTGTTTTGTTATGAAGATGTCTTTCTCCTGTTGAGGCACTCATAGTTTTCTCAGCGCTCCTTCATTTAGTTTCTTCTGTAGAACACGGATAAATCGATGCTTTAGTGTGACACTGAGTACAAACCTGTGTCATGAAGCTCACATCTAATGCTGTGTCCAACACAGAAATAACATAACAATGAACGTGTTGGAAGGAGCATGTTCAGGATTCCTCAACCTGCATGACGAATGACTGAACAGTAAAACTGTGACTGTGTGAGACAGCTCACCTGAGTCAGCTGTGGAAACAATCAGAATTTACCTTTCAATCCTGGAGGATCTGTGTGTGTGTGTGTGTGTGTGTGTGTGTGTGTGTGTGTGTATGTGTGTGTGTGTGTGTGTGTGTGTAAATGTCAGCGCCTTAATGCGCACCACTCTCTCACTTTTGCACATATGAGCATCATGTGAAGCTGCAAGTATTTAACAAACTCCAGCAGCTGAAAGCGCCAAACACAACTTCAACTCCCTCTAACATTTCACCCAGGATCAGGCTACGCTCACAGGTGAGTCTCATTAATAACCTCTAACAGACAGGTCTGAGTGTGTCTGGGAGTCTACACACACACACACACACACACACACACACACACACACACACACAATTTTGCATTTTGTTTCTGGACCAGTGCTGGTGCTGAACAAGCCTCAGGATCCTAACAAGCACAGCCTGATATTCATTCAGTAATTATTGACTGAGAGACCTAATCCCTTTAAAAGCACACAGGCTGTACAAAGCATTTCTGTTCTTCTGTCCAGTGTGTGCTGGTTCTTTCTTTTTCTTCTCTTATTAAAGATGCTCTCACTCCGAGAGGCACAATCGTACCATTCAGCACTCGGGGTTGTTTGAGGTCAGTCAAAGCTATTGTTGGATATTCATGACATTTGTTTGTGTATCTCAGACTCTCACACTCGCCCCCACGCACTGTTCTGATATTTGTGTTTGAGATAAATGGGATCATTGAGGGTTTTGTGCAGAGAGGCTGCAGGACTCCCAGAGCAGGGCTCAATTCGGGTGTTGTGACTGAATCACTGGTGTGTAAAGACGACCCAAAAGATAGAGGATAGGTCATGGAGTAACACGATTATTATAATCTAGACTGAAGAGAGGCACACCTTGTATTTGACACACAGTCACACACTCACAAAGTGTTTTTCCAACCGCTCTCCAGGTTGGCTGCGAGCTGGGAGCGTGAAGGATAAAAGTGGGAGGAATGGATGTCATGCGGTGGCGGAGAGAGAAACAGAGAGAGAGGCAGAAGATGTCAACAGTAATCCCGAGTGGATATCTCACCCCTGAGGGCATCCTGCCCCGCGGCGAGAGAGGGAGAGAGAGAGACCCTCACACTGCTCTGAGAGTCGAGTCTCAACCGAAAGCAGCTCAGCTATTCAACACAATATTTCCTACCTGAAACTTGGAAGAGAAACGACCTTAAGATTATTGAAACCTTCAAAGATGAGACATCCCACACATAACAACTGCTTCCACCAACACGCACACACACCAAATGACAGACTACCATTAGAGTCACATTGCTAGGCAACCCCACTAATTCTCATCTCTTCTTATAACACAACAGAAATGGATAATTGTAAAATACCTCTGAAGAAAGACATCCCTGTAACCCTCAATCAGCTGAGTTATTTTAGCCACTAAACAAGTGGGGGTCATTATATTTTATACAAGAATCCTTTTTAATGGCTCATTTGTGTTTCCTTTAACTGTGACAGATATTCAGAAATGTTCTCGTGACATTTTTCATGATTTTCAGTCATTTTTAAGCAAAGAGAATTTAACCTGTCTCATCTCCATCAGCTGAGATGCTTTCATCATCACTGTGGGCTTCAAGTATCTGCAGCAGTAAAGAAAAGCAAAATTACAATCAAATCAAAGCCTGGTGAAACATATTTGGTAAAATATATTTCACTAAACTTCCCACTGTGTTTGCCACACCAGTGATCTGATACCTGTAAAAACACTGTAAAAGTACATGGTCGGAAATATTTTTATGATTGAAAATGTTTTATGTCAGTACAGTTGCAGTTTACCAACATGCTCGGAACAAATGCAAAACAAAGTTTTTGTGTGGTTTGATCACCTACAAAGTCCATGTGTTATGAAGTTATGATGGATCAAAAATGCTAGAAAAAACATTAACACAGTTTGAACCGACCACTATAAAAATAATCTTGGTCAGGGGTTAAAGGGAGACAGAATGATCCGGAATGGCGGATGGTTCAGCTATCCATTTAACAATGAGTGTACCGTAGCCACACCTAAAAGAGGACCCCATCCCCCAGTCGTCTGATCTCAGCTCATATCAGGATTCCCCTACCTGCCAAATCCCACTTTAACCCCTGATCATAGTAGGTTACAGGTTACTGTACCAAATTACAAAGAAAACCAGCTGGATGGTCTGTTAGTCCACTGAAGCACTGCAGCCATATTATTCATTAGATAATTGCATTAAAAATGCTCCAAAAGGCTCCACCATCCAGAGGTCCAGTTCAGCTACAGCCTGTGTCGCCATCCACATGTAAATCAGAGAGGCCACACCCTTTAATCCAGTTTAAACAGGTGAGTATAGAAGCATCCTTCCCTTTGTACAGCTGTTATGAAGGGGGAAATTAGCTACAGAGACCAAAGCAGTTTCTATATCAGGCTGTAAACATGTTGATTTCTGCTGTAAAGTTTTAATATGGGAGTCTATGGGGACTGACTCACTTTGGCGCCTGTAGTGGACGGCAGTGGAACTGCAGACTTTGATTCTTTTTCCGCTTTTCCACTTCCTGTCTTTGCCAGTTTTCTCTCCCTCACCTGCTGAATTTGTCTCCTTTTTGTTCTCGGTAGTCGACCTTGCCAGCAATGTGTGACTGTTGATGGCTGCTTTTATGTATACAATCTTCACCCCTATTAAAGTTTTGTTTTGGGACTTTCGCTCTGCCTCGGTCCTCTGTTTAGGTCTTCTATCTTTCTCTGAAACTATTACAGTTTCCGGCCTCACAGCATTTGATTTTACATCCTCGTTTGGAAGATCCTTGAAGCAGAACAGTCCAGTTTGGTCTTTCTTGGTCACAGTGGCACTCAGCTCTTATTCTTCATTAAGAACGCCTTACAGCTCTCGAACAGCCAGTGTGTGGTTTAACATTGCTTTCAAAGCATCCATAGAAAACAAGCTGCCATTTGTATTCAGCAGGCTTCAACACTCAGCCGTAAATATGACAACTTGTTTGTATGGAAATCATCGTGAATGTATGTAATTACAGGGCAGACAGTTTTTAGGAAGCATTTACTGTCTGGGGTTTATTTATTAACATTATTTCAGCCTCTGTCAGAGTTTTCCACTAATGGGAGTTCTGATAAACAACGGTTATGAAGGAACAAAAGCCTCGAAACAGTCCAACATGAAGAAAAACAGAAATATTGAGTTATGCACCACACAATGAATTTTGGTCAACTCTTCGATCTGTTCTCAGTTGGCCACTTAAGCTGTCTGAAGTGTGAAAGGAGAGCTGTCAGAGCGCTGAGAGGAAAATCAGCTGGTGACGTGGCGGCGCTCTCCGTCATTGATCCCAGCATCCATCTGTCCGGCCGTCACGCCGCTCTCTCTTTCATGTTTACAACATCCCAGCTCTTGGGGTCAACATCCTCCTAGCCCTGCCAGAAGCATCCTGTCCAAGCCGTCCATCAAAACGCCCACCTTGCCCCGCCCCTTTTCCCCTCCATTAGCTGCACACAAACCCCTGGCGGCTCCACGGGACCAGACAGCCCGCCTCTGGCCCTGGCTCCATCTATCGATTGGTTCTTATGGTAATGGCCGTCTGTCTCCCTATAGTCTAATTGGCTAAGTGATGGGATTGATCCTCAAGATTGTTCGCTAAGTTCATTTGCTGCGGCCACCATCAGGACCAGCGAGTGGACCGTGTGCATGTTCAGAGCTGCTGCGAGGCAGTCAGGGTAATGGCTCTGTAATTGATCAGCTGCGAGCGGTGGTGGGAGGGGCTGGGTACATTAGTGCAGGAGGATGTTCAGAGAATGTTGATTAAGGCTCATTATGGCCATCATTATGTGATAATCGATTGAGGTGCACGTGTTGTATATGGTCCGGTGCGCCCTTTTTGGAGCAAACCTTTTATCTGACGTCTCGTCTGCAGAGTTGCTGTAGTAGAAGACGCAGGGGCAGCCCTCTCATATCTGCAGGAAAACATCAAATCTGCTAAATGACTTAAGATCCGTGTAAGTCATTCAATACGTTGCACCCACAGGGAGTTTTATCCAGCTCCACATTTAAGCTCCATCAAGCAAAAATCTATTTATAGTCATGTTTGAACAGGTATTTTTCTCTCCTCTGTAACTTCAGAGCTGCTCCTCAACTTTCTCACCATCTATTTACACAAATATTTAAGCAGCATGGCGGCGTACACATGCTGTTTTATTTTATCTGGAGCCAAAATAGCGAGCGCAGGCCGCCGCCGGCCTCCTGTCCCAGTAGTAATAACACATACTTAATTCCATATCTGAGTCTCACCTTGCTACTCCCACACTCCTCTTATTGTTCCTCTCTCTGCTTACACAGAGTGGGCAGCGAGAGCGCGAGCGAGCAGAAACAGACACGTGCACGAATCTGCAAAGCACAGCGCTCATTGATTAACACGGGATTAACACCTCTGAGCACACACACACACACACACGCATGCACACACGCAGAATTGACCCCCCCCCCCATCACACGTGTGGGCTCACCGGCAGAGTGCACACCACTGTGTGTTATCTCCCTCCCATATGTGTACCTCAGGGCCGTCCCGGTCCCTGTAATACACTCTCACTCAGTCTGAGTTGTGCTGGAGGGATTGTGGGATGTGTGTGTGGAGGAGGTGGTCGCCTTTTTCCATGCCTGTCACTCTCCTATAAAACAATTAAATCCGAAATCCTACCCCACCCCACCTCGCTGCAGTGGCCCGCAGTGACTGCGACAGACACACAGCCGTGTGATCCGTGTGTGTGTGTGAGTGTGTGTATGTGAGAGTGTGTGAATATGCATGATGCTGGGTTCAGTCTTCACGAGCTTTATCAGCCTCATTATGACTCAGTCGGCGTGATGTGAAGCTTCATTCACATTCAGGTGAACACTGCATGTCTTCGGCACGTCTTCATGTCAAGAGTGCACATATGGCAGCCACTTGGAAGAGAGTTCAGGGCCCTGGCCCACGTTAGCCCTCTGGTCTTCTGTGCATGTCACTCTGCTATCAGTAATGTTGAGCCTGAAGGGTGAAGATTTCCTCACGGAGGGAGAAGAGAGGAGAATAGAGAGCGTGGGATGAGGCGGTAAAGGGAAGGAAAGATAAGAGAGGGAAAAGGAAGAAGTAGGAAGGAAGCCAAAAGAGGTGACACAGTGATACACAGTGATGTGTCGTCACAGAGAGGAAAAAAGGTTAATCCATTTAACGTGCTGCATATGATTCCATAAGCTGCACGACAATGATGCCGCACTCTGAACACATCCTTTAAAAACAACATTCACACAGAGAACAATCACCCTCCAGAGGTAATGAGTCACATTTTGACAACATGTCGGTCACTGCTGAGGTCATGCCATCCTGAGACTAGGATTATGAGTAAGTACAGTTTTATTTTTATTTTCTATAGCTCTTTTCAAAATAAGTATCACAAAGTGTTTGACAACAAAAAAGCAAAAACATAAAATTAAAGTTCCCAAAAGCAAGTTTTAAAACCACAGAGTCAAAAGATTTCAGACTCAGAGGGAACTCAGAGGTCAGAAGCTCTGCCTCCTTTAGTTTTCAGCCTCGTATGATGCACAGCCAGCCAAGATCGATCGATCGATAGATAGATAGATAGATAGATAGATAGATAGATAGATAGATAGATAGATAGATAGATAGATAGATAGATAGATAGATAGATAGATAGATAGACTGTAGTCAGAGAGTCCAGCTCCACTCCAACCACTAACCCAGCCCGCCTGACGAACTTATCCAGCCTCTTTATCTCTCTTTCTGATGCTGCCTCCCCAGCACACCACCGCATAGAAGAGGATGCTGGCAACTATAGATTGGTAGAACATCTGCAGTAGTTTTCTGCAGATGTTGATGAGAAATAATGCCGGCTCTGCCCCTTCCTGTACAGTCACATCACCTCAGGAACCTGCTGCAGATGTATGAATGTAAAAGCTCTCTGAAGTACGCTGGTGCTTCTCTGTGAAGAGCTCTGAAAGTCAAAACCAGAATCTTATAGTGGACTCTGAAGTTAATGGAGAGGCAGTGTAAGTGAATTATGAGTACATAGACACAGATGTTTCAAGGAAACTTTGTTAAGAAAATGAATCATAATAATTCAATTCAATTCAATTTTATTTATATAGCGCCAAATCACAACAAACAGTCACCTCAAGGCGCTTTGTATTGTATGCAAAGACCCTACAATAATACAGATAAACCCAACAGTCAAAACAATTTCTTAATTGAAAAAAGCAAGAGCAAAAGTGAAAGCTGAGTCAAAATTTACCCCAAGGTTCCTGATAGGAGATTTAGCAAATGTGGCAAGGAGACCAAGAGTTTCCATTAGCTTAGGCACAGATCTGTCAGGAGCACACACAAGGACTTCAGTTCTCTCTTCATTAAGTTAGAGAAAGTTGTCATCTGTCCAACTTTTAATAGAGTAATTTTTCATTTCATTTTCATTTTTATTTTAATTTCATTCAATCAACATATAAATTATTCTTATAACAACTAAAAAAAAAAGAAAAGAAAAATCATGAATGAAAAGAATCAGAAAGAAGTATAAACTTATAATATCTGCCCCTCATTCACACACACACACAAAAATTTCTTTTAGCTATTCAGCTTGGAAGACTGTTACTGGCGTATTTCAAATACACAAAATGCCAATATACACAGCAAAAATACAAAACTTATTCAATACTATATCGCTTCATCATAATAATTTTCAGTGTTCTTGTAAAGGAGCAGATATAATGAAAACAGTAAAGGCCCCAAAATGGAACCTTGTGTGGCACCCCATGGGTACATGTAGGTCCTCTTCCAGGAGATTAAGACATACACCACCTTCATCTTTTCTCCCACACAGCACCGATGAATCCTTCACTTCTTTTAAGCGATCCCTCATGTTTTGGTTTCTGTCACTACTGCAGCTGGTCTGTCACACTTTTGTCTCCCCAGAAATACTCCTGTTGTGTGCAGTGACCTCTCAGGGCCACTGTACATTTAGAATTGTGAACTTGTTTGATGTGGAGATGCTCACCACAAACGGTTTTGAGAAGTGTCAGCAAACATGAGCATGGGCAGCTCCCAAAAATAAAGTGGCCGTTCTTTGTGTTCTCATGGCTCAGCCCCTCCTAATAACTGCCTCAGTGTTCAGCTGCTCTCTGCAGCGTATCGCACTGCTGATCTTTTCACGACTCATTTTTGTGTGTTTTCAGTGTTCATTAATGTTTTCCTCCATATCACCTGACGGTGTCTGTCTTTGTTCTGATTTTATGTGAACAACATGATAGCAACTACTAAGAAGGCACTGCAGTTCCCAAGCTCTATTAAATTGTTAGCTAACACTTTAACACCTGAACACTTTAAGCTAATAGCCAAAATTATAAATTAAAAAAATGGTACACTATAAGCTCACCGTATGGCTAGCAGTTTAATTAAAAAAAAAAAAAAAGATTAAAAAAAGGGCTATGGATCAAGAGCTGAAAGTGTTGGCTAAATTTTTGGAATTGGTCGGTAAGCAAAATGAATCTCTGAAAGCAGTGGACAGATGGTTTTAATAGTGAGCCAACAATTATGGATCAATGGTTGGGACACTTTGCTACCATAACTGTTAAATGCAGTTTAAAATGAGGTCAAATGAACACTTTTGGTATTCAGATTAGGAGATGCTGTTGAAGGAGCTCTCGAAACCTGAGTAAAAAGGTTGGAAACAGCTGAGTTTGACCAGATGAAGGAATGAATTTCCGGCAATGTGGCCATTGTTTAGGTTAAAATGTGCCAATTGGTTCTGATTAAAAGAAAAAGCAAAGTTAGAATATATATGATTTACCAAGTGTGTCTTAATGATGTCCAGCAGTGTGTTATGGTGTGCTATGGAGGAGTTCACGAGCATGAGTGTGTGTTAGATGGCCAGGACACCAATTACAGACGGCACCAGGAGTAGCAGCAGTATCTATAGGTCATTACTGTGATACAGAGCGTGGCTGGAACCTATGTATTTAATGGACACAGGGGTGTTTGGACCATTAGGCTGCTTCTCTGCAGCCATCTGGTCATCTGAAGAAACTCCTGTAACAACCCAACATTGCACATCATTACAGCCATGAACAGGCGGACTGTGACTGTTGTGTGTGTGTGTGTGTGTGTGTGTGTGTGTGTGTGTGTGTGTGTGTGTCGTGTGTGTCGTGTGTGTGTGTGTGTGTGGAAACGGAGGTTAGCGCCCAGCCGATGATAGAATCAGCAAATGGACGCCACCTTTTGCAGCAGGAGGACAAGTCATTTTAGCAGCCTAATGGAATTTTACAGCACTGGAATACAGTGTGTAGAAGAAGATATCATCTCAGTGCAATAGGAGGAGCTGTGTGCTGCGGAGAATTCTGATATTTCTATTTATTCACTCACAGTGGAAGATGAAACTTATTTCCAGGTGAGGTTAACACAGATGAGATTGCTCAGACTCAGCTGTGGGACTTAACCCTCACTCCAACAGGAAGCTGGTGTCCAGGTAGAGAGCACACTCATTGATTTAAAGATAAATTTTAGAGGTGTTTACAGCTCGTCAAGCACCATGCCACGAATGCCTGCATCTTGCTTTTTAATAAGCGTGGAGTCATAAATAACTGCCAGATTCAATAAATCATTAGCCATTAGTTGCTTTGTGTGAGCTGTTAACAAAAGGTTTGCCAGGTGAAGTTTATGTGTGTTTATTGGCACTGTGAATTTTTAAGGAGGGCTTCGCTGAGTGCAGGAGATCAATAGCTTTTCTATATACAAGTTCTGCTCTAAATCATTTCACACTGAGAGTCAGGTTACAGCTTTGTGACAGTGCTGATGATGGAAGTTATGAGTAGCAGTATTGCTGCCAGAATAAAAAGCCAAGTACCATTACCAGGAGGGAAATAAACTTCACTTTGATGCAATTAAAAGGTGTGGAGCTGCTATGGACTTTGGCATAGCAGAGTGGGACTAATCACATATAGCCAGAGGTGTGTATTGAATTTTTATTTGGTTTTGTTAATGACCAAAATAGCAGCAGACCCCTTGAGCGGGAGGTTGGCCCCCAGGAAAGCGAAGCTGTTGAAACTCACAAAATACATCATCAAACTCCGAAGAAGTCTTCTAAATTTGACCTTTAAAAAAGTGGGCATATACACTGCTCAAAAAAATAAAGGGAAGACTTAAACAACACAATATAACTCCAAGTAAATCAAACTTCTGTGAAATCAAACTGTCCACTTAGGAAGCAACACTGATTGACAATCAATTTCACATGCTGTTGTGCAAATGGAATAGACAACAGGTGGAAATTATTGGCAATTAGCAAGACACACTCAATAACGGAGTGGTTCTGCAGGTGGGGACCACAGACCACTTCTCAGTACCTATGCTTTCTGGCTGATGTTTTGGTCACTTTTGAATGTTGGTGGTGCTTTCACACTCGTGGTAGCATGAGACGGACTCTACAACCCACACAAGTGGCTCAGGTAGTGCAGCTCATCCAGGATGGCACATCAATGCGAGCTGTGGCAAGAAGGTTTGCTGTGTCTGTCAGCGTAGTGTCCAGAGGCTGGAGGCGCTACCAGGAGACAGGCCAGTACACCAGGAGACGTGGAGGAGGCCGTAGGAGGGCAACAACCCAGCAGCAGGACCGCTACCTCCACCTTTGTGCAAGGAGGAACAGGAGGAGCACTGCCAGAGCCCTGCAAAATGACCTCCAGCAGGCCACAAATGTGCATGTGTCTGCACAAACGGTTTGAAACCGACTCCATGAGGATGGTATGAGGGCCTGACATCCACAGATGGGGGTTGTGCTCACAGCCCAACACCGTGCAGGATGCTTGGCATTTGCCAGAGAACACCAGGATTGGCAAATTCGCCACTGGCGCCCTGTGCTCTTCACAGATGAAAGCAGGTTCACACTGAGCACATGTGACAGACGTGACAGAGTCTGGAGACGCCGTGGAGAGCGATCTGCTGCCTGCAACATCCTTCAGCATGACCGGTTTGGCAGTGGGTCAGTAATGGTGTAGGGTGGCATTTCTTTGGAGGGCCACACAGCCCTCCATGTGCTCGCCAGAGGAAGCATGACTGCCATTAGGTACCAAGATGAGATCCTCAGACACCTTGTGAGGCCATATGCTGGTGCGGTTGGCCCTGGGTTCCTCCCAATGTAGGACAATGCTAGACCTCATGTGGCTGGAGTGTGTCAGCAGTTCCTGCAGACCTGAATACGATTGAGCACATCTGGGACATCATGTCTTATTCCATCCAGCAATGTCACGTTGCACCACAGACTGTCCAGGAGTTGGCGGATGCTTTAGTCCAGGTCTGGGAGGAGATCCCTCAGGAGACCATCTGCCACCTCATCAGGAGCATGCCCAGGCATTGTAGGGAGGTCATACAGGCACGTGGAGGCCACACACAATACCGAGTCTCATTTTGACTTGTTTTAAGTGTCATGGTCCTGGGCCGGTGGCCCAGCGTTATGTTTTGTATTTAGGTCTGCGTCCTTGTCTTGTGTCAAGTCTGCGTCTCTGTTCCCCTGTGTCACTTCCTGTTTTCTTTTGACAGTCTCGTGTTTCCTGTGTTTTGTGTTTAGTTTTCTTCCCCCTGTATCGTTAGGTTCATTTGGTTCACCTGTTGTCCCCTGGTGTGTTCACTTGCCCTAATCCCCTTGTGTGTATTTAAGCCCTTGGTTTTCCTTTGTTCTTTGTTCGGGTCCTCGTCTGTTCTTCTGTGTGATGTCGGCTGTGTGTTCTGTTTTTTGAAGTTTTTTGAGTGTTTTGAGTATTTTTGAGTTTAGTTTGGTGTGGTTCGGAGCTGGCCCTGCCCAGCCGTTTAAATAAAGAGTGTTAAACACACGTCCGCTCTCGTCCTGCGTCCTGCTCTGGGGTCCTCCCTGCCTTGCCTGCACCAGCCGTGACATTAAGGACATTACATCAAAGTTGGATCAGCCTGTAGTGTGTTTTTAACCTTTAATTTTGTGTGTGACTCCAAATCCAGGCCTTCATTGGTTAATAAATTTGATTTCCATTGATGATTTTTGTGTGATTTTGTTGTCAGCACATTCAACTTTGTACAGAACAAAGTATTCAATGAGAATATTTCATTCATTCAGATCTAGGATGTGTTATTTGAGTGTTCCCTTTACGTTTTTGAGCAGTGTATATATTGACACAGACCACCACCTGTGACAGCTGATTAGCTAAAAGCATCATTAGTTGTTAGATCTGTTTTTTAAAAGTAAAGATATAAAATAAATCAGCAGCTTGTGGAACCTCCTTCAGCAGCAATAAGTTGCAGTGATGGTTTCCTGTGTGACTTTATCAGTCTGTCACATCACTGTGGAAGAGTTTCGGTCCACTCTCCTTCACAGCGCAGCTTCAGCTCATTGAGGTTTGCAGCATTCATTCATGCACAGCTCTCTGAAGGTCCCACCACAGGCTGAGGTCTGGACTCTGACTGGGCTGTTGCAGCACCTTCATTCTTTTCTTTTGCTGCTGTGCTTGGATCATCGTCCTGTTGATGACCCAGTTTGGTCCGAGCTTCAGCTGTGGGACCTCACATGTGACTCTAGAATACTTTGGTATCCAGAGGAGTTCATGGTCTCCTCAGTGAATGCAAGGAACCAAATCCTCAGCCCTCCTCCACCATGCTGACAGCTGGTCTGAGGTGTTTGTGCTGATGTACTGAGCTTGGTTTCCTCCAAATGTGCTGCTGTGCATCACGGACAAACATCTGCGCTTTGGTCTCATCTGTTCCAGATATGCAGCCCAAACTTCTGCTTTTATAGAGATGCGGGTGACACTGCTGATGATCACTTAATAAAGTGCAACAGATCATCAGCATCTGGCTGCATCTCACCCTTCTTCCTGTGGAAACAGTGAGGGTGGGATTCAGTTTTTCACAGGCAGCGCAGACAGTCTTGTGAAAACAGTAGGTAAAACACTGAAATAGTTATTCAAGTAATTCAGTTCAGTTCAGTTTTATTTATTTAGAACCAAATCACAACAAAACAGTTGCCTTAAGGTGCTTTATACTGCAAAGTAAAATCTATACAATAATACAGAGAAAACCATCGGATGACCCCCTATGGGCCAACACTTGGCGACAGTGGGAAGGAAAAATTCCCTTTTAACAGGAAGAAACCTCCAGCAAAACCAGGCTCAGGGAGGGGCAGTCATCTGTCGCAACCGGTTTGGGGTGAGGGAGAGAGACAGAGATTAATAATTACTAATGATTAAATGCGGAGTGGGGTATAAACAGAGCAAAAAGAGGTGAATGAAAAGAAACACTCAGTGCATAATGGGAACCCCCCAGCAGCCTAGACCTATTACAGCATAAATAAGGGAAGGCTCTGCCTCCCATTCTACTCTTAAGTATCCTAGGAGCCACAAGTAAGCCAGCAGTGTGAGGGTGAAGTGCTCTGTTAGGGTGATACGGTACTATGAGGTCTTTAAGATAAGATGGGGCCTGATTATTCAAGACCTTGTTGTATGTGAGGAGAAGAATTTTAAATTCAGTTCTGATTTAATTGGAAAGTTATGACTAAAATAAGCTGAAATTAACTGCTAAAAGTATGTCCTGTAGTCAAAGTTGTCAGCTACTAGATAAAGAGCTGAAACAGCTACTACATCACTTTGCCTCATCTTTAATTCTTCTTCTTCGTATGAAGAATCCTTTTCAGGCAGCTTTTAGTATAGTGTTCATGGTCTGATGAAACTTGCTGAGAAAACAGTGCACATTATTTGGCAGAAATACACTTCTTTACCCACACAACACAAACATGTCCACCAAAGTCTGCTAACCCCTGCACCACTTCAGGTCGCCAAGAGCTGATCACAGGCTCGGTTCCACTACAGCACTAAGAAGTCCTTATCTCCTTAGCAGCAAGCTGCTTCAGCCGGCCTTCTGAGGGGAGGAGACAGGCTGCACATACAAATACAGATAAACAGAGGAGGAGCAGCTTCTCTCTGTCCTCTTTCCTCCACGTCTCTTCTTACCCACAAGGCTGAGGGAGATGCGATGTCGGAACAGAAGGCGTGTGCAGCAAACCATGAGAAACACAACCATTGTCACCCATTGCCTAATTGCGGTGGTGCCAGCGTGAGGGCACAGTCTGCATAAAACAAGCTGCAAACAGTCGAATGAGATTTTATTCAAATGTGGCTCCTCTGAGGCTTCATGAAGGTTCACCTGACCTCCATTTTGGGCCCGGTTTCTGATTGTTGACATGGTTCACGCAGAAACTTCCTGTTTACTCCCCAAAGAGGATTTTTTTGTGTAAACTCCCTCAGCACCTTTGCACTTCCAATTTGCAGTATTAAGTCGATTTGAGCGATCATTCTATTAAGCTGTCAGGTCCCAGAGTCCCAGCACTAGTTTGGGAGGATGAGATATTTCCAGACCTGTAAACAGAGAGAAAAAACTGCTTTTACTCTGAAAAAAAAAACAGAAAATGGAGGCATCTGTTTATGTTCTGGATACAGTTTCATGCTGCAGTAAAATGCTGGCATACATAGGCTGCATGATGCACTGAATACCAGCCAGAACAATTACCAAATGTGTGGGGGTGGGGGGGTGGGGGGGTGAAAGAACAATAAGTAATTACCTGATCCAGTCAATGAGTGGAACCGAGACAAACACAGAGGTAACAGTGAAAAAAGTTATAATATTAAATTGGACTCTTAAATATACATAAATAAAAGAAACAAGGCCAACAGCCACAAAGACAGTAGGCAGGCCAAACAATGTCCATGATGGCGGATATGGATTACTGCTTTCAAATAATAATGGGCTGTTTTTATGCCATCCATAATGGCATAATTTATCAGACTTTAGTTTGTATTCAATATGACCTGAAACTAGAGACTGAGCCCATAAATTCAAGTAGAAAGTATGTACTGAGATCACCTTTGCACCACTGGCTCTGGAGCTGCTCGACCATGAAGCTCCCGGCACACATGCTCTGTGCTGATGTTAATGCCACAGGAGGCTCAGAGCTCTGCAAATACTGAGTCAGCAGAGCGCTGGTTACTTTCATCCACCTCAGCGACTCCGCACTGTAACTTTACGTTGACACACTGAGGTTCCTAAATCCTTCCACTCCGCAGTAAAACCACTTACAGCTGATTGTGGAATATCCTGGGGGAGAGAGATTCCATGAACTGACTTGTGGCAACAGTGGCATCCTGTTACAGTACCATGCTCAAACTCAGTGAGCCCTTCAGAACGATGCTAACTAGGAGCTGGATTCAATACACCTGAAAACACCTGAATTCAAAGATTAACAGGTGTGGCCTGACACCTTTGTCCATACAAATGTCTGAACCTGTAGTTCTAACACATCATCAGCTGACTGTGGTCTAATCCACGGCTCACAGTCCTTGTTAGTGGGTGAAAAATCCAGTGAACAGGTCACTTTCAGGAATATACTGCCTGTATGAACACGACTACAAACCAGTCTCTAAGTCTCTGAGTTTAGGCAGATCATGACCGCAGCTCCAAACCCAAATACTAACCCTGTGTTTGAGAGAAATGCAAAAACTGTAAATAGTTTGTGGTGCTTGACAGTTTAAGTGATTTCATTCTTTCTTCCCTTTGATTGCCAAGAAGAACACAAGGTTACATATCTGATAGAAGACCGTTGGGGTCATCACAGACGGGTACTTCGGACATCGCAGAGTTAAAACTACTCGATTAGAAAAAGAATTTGGGGTTAAAATTGTTCCTGTTTATAGTTTACTGGCTTGACGAGCTCCACCCCACAGAAAGGCGATGATGGCAGTGGACATTTTACAGGTGGATGAGGTTTCAAAGGTAACCACAGCTGGTTAGAGGTGACAGCATCCCCTTCCTCAGAGCACCATCAGAGGCTCAAACACATGCAGAAGCAGTCAGCTGATATGTCTAACTTACTGATTTTTTAAAGATTTGATCTAAAATTAACCAACTACAGAAACCAAGGCAGATGAATATTTTAATGGGAAGTAAGAAGGCATATCAACTATAATCTATTGCATTTCTATCCTGTTAAAGGGGTGATTACATGGTTAAGATTTATACATGCAGTAAATATTGCCTACTGATGAAAATTAAAAGGATTAATTGCACATCTGTCTGTTTATTTTTATTATTTTTTATTTAAACACTGATTGTGGGTTCATCTTTCCATGATCGCGGCCCACAGTGGTTTCTCCTGGTTCTGCCTGGAAGGAGGGACGTTAAAGCGGCACTAAAGAAAACTTAATGACAGAAACTTCTAAACGTGGATTAAAGCCTTTGTTGTTGCTCTGTATGCACTCCATGTGTTGCTGTGAAACTCCAGGGTCCAGAACTTGTGCAGGGCGGTAAAACTTGTCTGAATCATCCATCATTGCTAGGGGGGAGTACCCACCTCTGGTGGCACAGCTGTTTGGGCAGTGACACCGGCGTGCCAGCCGCAGCCCACACATCTGCTGCTGGGTGGGTGCGTGACAGGGTCATCTGTGGGGTTTTTGGAACACAACAGGCAGCACGGCACCGTCTGCAGCACACAGACTGAGACACAAAAGATGGGGTCAGAGGGCTGGAAGTGATATTTTGGGTGGAAATTAGTTTGTGATCGAGGCTGATTTCACGTCAGATGCTGCTGGAGGAGAATGGACTGGCCAGCAGGAAGAAAAGAAATGTAAGCTGCCCCTTTATGGGTTTCATTCTTCTTTTTGTAGCTCCATGAAAGGATGATGATTAACCTAATGAGGTGAACATTCAATTAAAAGAACGTGAACACCTGAGTGAAGTTTTACAGATCATCTGTCACCCTGCCCCTTAAAACTGGGGTAGCAACGTGTGTTTGTCTCTGTACAAAAATCACATAATGAAATTTCAGCATGTTTAAATGTTCTGACAGGGAAGCATGCTCCAGCCAGTGATGGGGAGAGTTTGGCCAATCACAGGTCTTGTCAGGCAACATCAGGTGTGCAGCAGGCTTTGGTGGTATCACAGTATTACAGTATATTAGAGTACATAGAAATCCTGATGATATCCATTTAACACCATCAAAAAAGCACATGCTTCTCTTTCTCTCTTTACAGAGATACTGTGTTAAGGTCATGTATTTCACTGCATGAAAACTCCACCAGAGGGCGCTCTCTACTGCACTCAGTCAGCGGCATAACGTGGAGACTGCGAGTCGTAAAAATCTAAACAAACTGTGGCTAAAGAGGAAAACGCTTCAGACGGGATCTCTGTGCAGCCCAGCGATGTCCCGATGAGCACTGCAGACCGTACAAAACATGGATGTAGCTTCTGGGTCTAAAAAGGATAAGTCAACACAGAGGTGCCTTAAACCTGCATTCTATCTAATAGGCAGCAGGGGGCGACTGCTGTGGTCTGTGGGAGAATGGCTTCAGTGATCAATGAACTTAGCAAACACTGACTGATGACTTTACTCATTCATGTTCAATAAACTCAGCCCCACAAATCTTAGAAGCACAGTGTCAAACCAGATACTTACTCTGGATGGCATTACTTTGGCCTCCAGTAACACTGTGAGAAATCTTGGAGTCATTTTTGACCAGGATATGTCCTTCAATGCACATATTAAACAGATATGTAGGACGGCTTTTTTACATCTGCACAATATTTATAAAATTAGAAACATCCTTTCTCAGATTGACGCTGAAAAGTTAATCCATGCATTTATTACTTCTAGGCTGGACTACTGTAATTCATTATTATCAGGCTGTCCTAAAAAACTCCCTGAAAAGCCTTCAGCTGATCCAAAATGCTGCAGCTAGAGTACTGACAGGGACTAGAACGAGAGAGCATATTTCTCCCATATTGGCTTCTCTTCATTGGCTCCCTGTTAAATCTAGAATAGAATTTAAAATCCTTCTCCTAACATACAAGGTCTTGAATAATCAGGCCCCATCTTATCTCAAAGACCTCATAGTACCGTATCACCCCAATAGAGCACTTCGTTCTCAGACTGCTGGCTTACTTGTGGTTCCTAGGATACTTAAAAGTAGAATGGGAGGCAGAGCCTTCAGCTTTCAGGCCCCTCATCTGTGGAACCAGCTCCCAGCTTGGATTCGGGAGACAGACACCCTCTCTATTTTCAAGATTAGGCTTAAAACTTTCCTTTATGATCAAGCTTATAGTTAGGGCTGGATCAGACGACCCTGAACCACCCCTTAGTCATGCTGCTATAGGCCTAGGCTGCTGAGGGGGGTCCCATAATGCACTGTTTCTTCTTCATTCACCTTTATTTACTTGTTTATACTTCACTCTGTATTTAATCATTATTATTAATCTCTGGCTCTCTTCCACAGCATGTCTTTTGTCCTGTCTCTCTCCACTCAGCCCCAACCGGTCGCAGCAGATGACTGCCCCTCCCTGAGCCTGGTTCTGCTGGAGGTTTCTTCCTGTTAAAAGGGAGTTTTTCCTTCCCACCGTCGCCAAGTGCTTGCTCATAGGGGGTCGTTTTGACTGTTGGGTTTTCTCTGTGTTATTGTAGGGTCTTTACCCACAATACAAAGCGCCTTGAGGCGACTGTTTGTTGTGATTTGGCGCTATATAAATAAAATTGAATTGAACTGAATTAAATCATGAAGTTCATTTAGTAAATTATTGCCATTTGAAGAGTCAGAAAGGAAGAGATGCTCATTGGCTAATGACCTGGCATTCATTGTGATACTCAGTAAGGCCTCCAGCTGTCCCAGGGTCTATGGAGAAAGGTGAGCTAATCATTTCCTCAATTTGATCAACAGAAATTAAAATTTTGACTCATTACCTCATTTGAAAGGATGAAAACACTCAAGTGTGGCTAATGTTAGCAGTGCTACCAGCATTCCTTCTGTCCCTGCAGGTTAGCACACCTGTGCCAAACGTGGCTATGATGCTGGAATACAGTCAGATTATTCCGACACATCCTTTCATTTTCATCCTCCCCCTTTCCAGTCTGGGCTGTTAGCCCGGGGGGGGGAGCTCCCAGGGCTGCAGCAACATTTTTGTACACTGATGATATGATTCATTAGTTTGGGAACTAGTGGCATCGTTCAGATGGCTAATCATTCACACGCACAGCTGCAGTGACTTCAGAACATCAGCTGTAAACACTGTCACAGTATAAACACTGAAATATTAAGAGAGTATGAATGTGTGAAAAAATATAACACCAAAGCCTGGTGAGTACCACAGAGTGACAGCAGTAACCACTCAGCCTTTTTAGGCTGAGGGGTAAAAAGTGGACAGATGAAATAAGATGATGTGCGATGGGTCAGTCAGAGGGCTTTTACCTGGGAGAGCGAGGCCTATGTGAGGACCAAAGCCAGCATGGATTTCATTTTTAGGTAACGTGCGCTAGTCTGGTGGGAGGGGCTCTGCCTACTGCATCTTTAAGCCGAGGTGCGCTCTTCCACAGATATCTAGTGTTGATGGTGCAGGTCTGCAGCAGCACAGCAGTGATGCCCATAAACATATTTTCTCATTCTCAGGTCCTCTGAAACCTCCACTGACTCTGAGCACTGCGTCACGTTCTTCTTTTTACTCTGGGGTCACATGAGTGAGAAAAACTTGCCCACATACAGGAAGAACAGGTGGATTTTATAGCAATTTGAGGGCATCGTTATGATTATAATAAGGTGGTATTCACCATAACACATCAAGTACTTTGTAATTTGTGCTGTTAAGCGAGTTTGGTGGATTCAAATTCATGTGAAAAAACTACACACAAACACAACCGAAATTAGCTGAGAGAGACTGAAGATAATGAGAACATGAATTTAGTTCCCAGAAGCTAAATTACTGGTTGTGATGGATTTGTTGGTTTGGGTCTCTCTGTTTGGTGAGGTCTGATTATTTTGGGGAGGCCTGAAAGGGTCAGACCTGTCAGATGGAGCCTCAGAGGAAAATGAACATTTTCCTTTTTGGGATGCCGCCCAGAGTGACAAAGTTAACTTTATATTTCAAGGTCAGTCCTCCACAAGGGCACACATTAGATACAGTGAACACAATTAAAGTTCACAGTGTGTAATTTTCAGACCCAAACAAAATATTAACCAAAATGATGAAGTCCAGAGAAAAGTTATCACACACAAACATGCTAGTTGTCTCAGTGTTTGAACTGTTTCTACAGCAAACGGTGCAGTACTCAAATATAATAATAATAATAATAATAATAATAATAATAATAATAATAATAATAATAATAATAATAATAATAATAAATAATCAACTGTGCACTTTCTGAAATTGATGCTACTGCTAGATTTCTTCGGTTGTTTGCTGCTGATAAGCTGGAGGTAGGTAGATTGGCTAAAAAGCTGAAGGGAGATAGCAGGTGATAGATTGTACAAAAGAGTTGAGAAAGTAAGGCCAAAAGTCTTTTATTTTGAAAATCTGACAGCTTAAAGCATGCTGATAAACTCCCATGATTAACTGAGGGGCTTTTATTTTTGAAAATCTAACATCTTTAAGAGCAGCACTCATTTTCTAAAATTAGACTTAACAAACTAATGGGTCAAGTAGGTGTGGTTACCTCCATCTTTTATATACTTTTATATGTTTCCACAAATTAAACCTCTGCAACACCAAAATTTTCAGTTTGGTTATTTTTGTTGGAGTAAATCCACTTTTAAACTGAAACATGAAAGCATCTCTGAGGCTGTCAGCATTACTGCCAGCTGAACCTCTCACAGGTGTACACAGGCGAAGGGTTGGGTGAAGTTTCCTTTCTGGAAGGCTCGTGTAGTGAAAAAGGTGAAGCTCCTAGTTTTCTGCCTGCAGACTGAGGATTATCCACTGGGCCAGGGAAATGCACAGAAGCTCCCACACTGTAGAACGAACTTGTCTCCAGTGGACATCGGCATATTGTTTTTTCCACAACCGTGTTTAAACAGGAAGAGAAGTTTATTACTCCAGAGGGTCCCATTGGAGGAAGAGGCATGGTGCGACTGGTGTGTGGGCTGAACTGTTTTATATAAAGAAAAAATACTTGTGTCAGATCATCACAGCCTGAGTGTCTTCTGTTTGGCATCATTAGTTTTGGATCTACAAAGGCCTCAAGGACAGCCTCGCTGCTCCGTGATGCTGCAGAGGCTCTTATCTTTACGAAGCCACAAAGAACTCTGTGGAAGGTTAAATCTCAGAATTTGATGACTATAGCTGGTGTGCCACTCAATTCTCCACTCCTTCATATCAAGTACTTTCATAATAAATATATCTACTGTGTGGCAAGACCTCCAAAATGCATTTATATATTTTTGATATCAGACTAGTATTCAGACACGTGAAACATTTAATAAAACTGCTCACCAATAAAAGATTAAAAGGGCAACTCTTACTCTAATTAACTAACTGAAAATAAATATAATCGAAATACAAATACAAGTGCTTTGCTCTGAAAGAGGAAGAGAAGATCTGAGGAGGTCTGGATGTGGCTGCTTACACCAAGGAAAATATATTTAATAAGGTCGAACACTCTCCAGAACCACACACACACACACACACACACACACACACACACACACACACACACACACACACACAAAGAAAAGCATCCAGTCCGTGGAGGAAACGTCAGAATTAATATCACCAAACCCATCAGACAGGGGTGTGAAGCACAGGTGAGGCAATCTACCTCCAAACCTCAGAAACAGACACATCAGCTGTGTGACTGCCATGGTCAACGCACAGCTTAATTTTTTTTTTTCTTCCTGCTCTCGGTGGAGACGAACGCATTTTTCTCTTCTCCCCAACCTTCCCTATTTACCCCTGCTTTTTGCTGCTTCGCTGCTTAGAGCGTCCATTTACAACTTCCCCGAACTGGAATTTAAATTATGGATCTGGTCAGCTGGTCTCTCAACACTATTGATAATCAAATTCTCATCATGAGGAGATTGGGAGAAGGGGAGCCCTCTTTCCTCTGGCCCGACTACATACCCGGCTGGCTATGTTATGGATTCCCGTGGGGATTGAAGATAACGTTCCTGGCTGCACTGTATGGACGTGGCATACACACTGCTCAAAAAAATAAAGGGAACACTCAAATAACACATCCTAGATCTGAATAAATAAAATATTCTCATTGAATACTTTGTTCTGTACAAAGTGGAATGTGCTGACAACAAAATCACACAAAAATCATCAATGGAAATCAAATTTATTAACCAATGGAGGCCTGGATTTGGAGTCACACACAAAATTAAAGTGCAGCTACCTAAACTCTGCTCCCACTGAGGTAGATTATCTCATCGATAGTTTTACATCCTCATTGCGTACGACTTTGGATACTGTGGCTCCTCTGAAAAGGAAAGCCTCAAATCAGAAGTGCCTGACTCCGTGGTATAATTCACAAACGCGCAGCTTAAAGCAGATAACCCGTAAGCTGGAGAGGGAATGGCGTCTCACTAAAGTAGAAGATACTCATTTAGCCTGGAAAAAGAGTTTGTTGCTCTATAAAAGAGCCCTCCATAAAGCTAGGACATCTTACTATTCATCATTAATTGAAGAAAATAAGAACAACCCCAGGTTTGTTTTCAGCACTGTAGCCAGGCTGACAAAGAGTCAGAGCTCTGTAGAGCCGAGTATTCCTTTCACTTTAACTAGTAATGACTTCATGGATTTCTTTACAAATACAATTTTAGACATTAGAGAAAAAATTATTCAAAACCATCTCCAAGATTTATCTTCATGTTCGGCTGCTTTCAGCACTGCTGGTATTTGTTTAGACTCTTTGGCTCCAGTTGATCTTTTGGAGTTAACTTCAATAGTTACTTCCTCCAAACCATCAACATGTTTATTAGATCCCATTCCTACTAGACTGTTCAAAGAAGTCTTTCCAATTATTGATGCCTCAATCTTAAATATGATCAATCTGTCTTTATTAGGTGGCTATGTACCACAGGCCTTCAAGGTGGCAGTAATTAAACCGCTACTTAAAAAGCCATCACTTGACCCAGCTGTCTTAGCTAATTATAGGCCAATCTCCAACCTTCCTTTTCTCTCCAAAATCCTTGAAAGAGTAGTTGTAAAACAGCTAACTGATCATCTGCAGAGGAACGGTTTATTTGAAGAGTTTCAGTCAGGTTTCAGAATTCATCACAGTACAGAAACAGCTTTAGTGAAGGTTACAAACGATCTTCTTACAGCCTCTGACAGTGGACTCATCTCTGTGCTTGTCCTGTTGGACCTCAGTGCAGCTTTTGATACTGTTGATCATAACATTTTATTACAGAGATTAGAGCATGCCATAGGTATTAAAGGTACTGCACTGCAGTGGTTTGAATCATATTTATCTAATAGACTCCAATTTGTTCATGTAAATGGGGAGTCGTCTTCACACACTAAGGTTAATTATGGAGTCCCACAGGGTTCTGTGCTAGGTCCAATTTTATTTACATTGTACATGCTTCCCTTAGGCAGTATTATTAGAAAGCATTGCATCAATTTCCATTGTTATGCAGATGATACTCAGCTTTATCTATCGATGAAGCCAGATGACACACATCAGTTAGTTAAACTGCAGGAATGTCTTAAAGACATAAAGGCCTGGATGACCTCTAATTTCCTGCTTCTAAATTCAGATAAAACTGAAGTTCTTGTACTCGGCCCCACAAATCTTAGAAGCACAGTGTCAAACCAGATACTTACTCTGGATGGCATTACTTTGGCCTCCAGTAACACTGTGAGAAATCTTGGAGTCATTTTTGACCAGGATATGTCCTTCAATGCACATATTAAACAAATATGTAGGACGGCTTTTTTACATCTGCGCAATATTTATAAAATTAGAAACATCCTTTCTCAGATTGACGCTGAAAAGTTAATCTATGCATTTATTACTTCTAGGCTGGACTACTGTAATTCATTATTATCAGGCTGTCCTAAAAAACTCCCATGAAAAGCCTGCAGCTGATCCAAAATGCTGCAGCTAGAGTACTGACAGGGACTAGAAAGAGAGAGCATATTTCTCCCATATTGGCTTCTCTTCATTGGCTCCCTGTTTAGTCTAGAGTAGAATTTAAAATCCTTCTCCTAACATACAAGGTCTTGAATAATCAGGCCCCATCTTATCTCAAAGACCTCATAGTACCGTATCACCCCAATAGAGCACTTCGTTCTCAGACTGCTGGCTTACTTGTGGTTCCTAGGATACTTAAGAGTAGAATGGGAGGCAGAGCCTTCAGCTTTCAGGCCCCTCATCTGTGGAACCAGCTCCCAGCTTGGATTCGGGAGACAGACACCCTCTCTATTTTCAAAATTAGGCTTAAAACTTTCCTTTATGATCAAGCTTATAGTTAGGGCTGGATCAGACGACCCTGAACCACCCCTTAGTTATGCTGCTATAGGCCTAGGCTGCTGAGGGGGGTCCCATAATGCACTGTTTCTTCTCATTCACCTTGATTTACTTGTTTATACTTCACTCTGTATTTAATCATTATTATTAATCTCTGTCTCTCTTCCACAGCATGTCTTTTGTCCTGTCTCTCTCCACTCAGCCCCAACCGGTCACAGCAGATGACTGCCCCTCCCTGAGCCTGGTTCTGCTGGAGGTTTCTTCCTGTTAAAAGGGAGTTTTTCCTTCCCACTGTCGCCAAGTGCTTGCTCATAGGGGGTCGTTTTGACTGTTGGGTTTTCTCTGTGTTATTGTAGGGTCTTTACCCACAATACAAAGCGCCTTGAGGCGACTGTTTGTTGTGATTTGGCGCTATATAAATAAAATTGAATTGAATTGAATTGAAAAACACACTACAGGCTGATCCAACTTTGATGTAATGTCCTTAAAACAAGTCAAAATGAGACTCAGTATTGTGTGTGGCCTCCACGTGCCTGTATGACCTCCCTACAATGCTTGGGCATGCTCCTGATGAGGTGGCGGATGGTCTCTTGAGGAATCTCCTCCCAGACCTGGACTAAAGCATCCGCCAACTCCTGGACAGTCTGTGGTGCAACATCTGGGACATCATGTCTCGCTCCATCCACCAAGGATGGAGCGAGACATGATGTCTACCAGATGTGCTCAATCGGATTCAGGTCTGGGGGAACGGCCGGGCCAGTCCATAGCTTCAATGCCTTCATCTTGCAGGAACTGCTGACACACTCCAGCCACATGAGGTCTAGCATTGTCCTGCATTAGGAGGAACCCAGGGCCAACCGCACCAGCATATGGTCTCATAAGGGGTCTGAGGATCTCATCTCGGTACCTAATGGCAATCATGCTTCCTCTGGCGAGCACATGGAGGGCTGTGCGGCCCTCCAAAGAAATGCCACCCCACACCATTACTGACCCACTGCCAAACCGGTCATGCTGAAGGATGTTGCAGGCAGCAGATCGCTCTCCACAGCGTCTCCAGACTCTGTCACGTCTGTCACATGTGCTCAGTGTGAACATGCTTTCATCTGTGAAGAGCACAGGGCGCCAGTGGCAAATTTGCCAATCCTGGTGTTCTCTGGCAAATGCCAAGCATCCTGCACGGTGTTTGGCTGTGAGCACAACCCCCATCTGTGGACGTGGTGCCCTCATACCATCCTCATGGAGTCGGTTTCTAACCGTTTGTGCAGACATGCACATTTGTGGCCTGCTGGAGGTCATTTTGCAGGGCTCTGGCAGTGCTCCTCCTGTTCCTCCTTGCACAAAGGCGGAGGTAACGGTCCTGCTGCTGGGTTGTTGGCCCTCCTACGGCCTCCTCCACGTCTCCTGGTGTACTGGCCTGTCTCCTGGTAGCGCCTTCAGCCTCTGGACACTACGCTGACAGACACAGCAAACCTTCTTGCCACAGCTCACATTGATGTGCCATCCTGGATGAGCTGCACTACCTGAGCCACTTGTGTGGGTTGTAGAGTCCGTCTCATGCTACCACGAGTGTGAAAGCACCACCAATATTCAAAAGTGACCAAAACATCAGCCAGAAAGCATAGGTACTGAGAAGTGGTCTGTGGTTCCCACCTGCAGAACCACTCCTTTATTGAGTGTGTCTTGCTAATTGCCAATAATTTCCACCTGTTGTCTATTCCATTTGCACAACAGCATGTGAAATTGATTGTCAATCAGTGTTGCTTCCTAAGTGGACAGTTTGATTTCACAGAAGTTTGATTTACTTGGAGTTATATTGTGTTGTTTAAGTGTTCCCTTTATTTTTTTGAGCAGTGTATATTGATACCAGGATTTTTTCCCGAATTGGACCTGGGGATACCTGGTTACTGGGCAGCTGTTCTGGCCCTAGTAAGGCTGCCTATGAGGGATGCAGAAACAGTACAAACTCAATCAGACTCAGTAGAGCTGAATCAAAGTGGATTACATCTGGAGGAGTGTTGGAGTGTCTGTTCTGCGTGGCGGAGAAGAACCAAATTCGGATGATTGGATTTCTGAGAGGTAACCAGCCACGGCCTGAACCAAAACAATTGCAGTATTTGGAATTTGGCTCCCAGACGGCCTTGGATGGCTGTCTATCTAAATTGTCTCCTGTAGATGTTATGTAAACAGATGCTTTTCACCCCCGCCCCATGTTGTGACCTGTATGAACTGGTATCCTGGCAACCAAGGCTGACTATACCATCTTATCATGAATATTATCATGAACTGCTGGTCTGGAAACTGGCTGGCCATCACAGTATCCTCCTCGTCTCTGCTGGCAGCCCCTCCCCTACCCACCCTAGTGCTCTCCAGGCTTTAAATGTGCTGTTTGCTTTGCTGAGGTGTTTTTTTGGAACCTCGTATGGTGTTCAAATGAACACAGTACGAGATAATTTTTTTAACCTAACCATACCAGTGTATCTCTCTGTTTTTAAAGGTAGCGCCGGTAAAACGGCTGCATTACCTCAGACACCTGTCTCTGTATTTCTGGTTTGTCTGTTTGGATGGGTGTTCTGTTAACTGTTAACTGTAATTGTAATTTCCCCACTGTGGGATTAATAAAGTATCATCATCATCATAAAGGGAACAAAAATGTTTAAACTGATCTAAAAGTAAGAAGGTGGGAACATAAACAGCAACTAGCATCTACAGAGACAGTAGCATCAAAGAAATGTGCATCAGACTGATTCGAACCACTCAGCACAGAGATGCTAAAGCCACAGCAGGCTGATTACTTTATTATAAAAAAGTTTGAGCCTTTGTTGCTTTATGTACATTATTAACACGTGGAGCCAATTGATGGTACTGAGAAAGGGGGAAGACCTGAGGAGAACACCAGGGCTGCAAATCTGAAACAAAGAGAAGCAGATATGAACATCCATTCCAGCTTTCATCATGGGGAATAAGATGGACAGGCTTGGCCCCTTGGGGCTGACGTGTAGCATGAATAAGAAGCCATGTCATTGGTCAGATAACTGCATTAAAAATGCTCCAAAAGGCTCCAACAGCACAAACATGGCCCAGAGGTCCTGTTCAGGAATGCCAGTTAGCTGTGGTGAAGCCTAGCAGACAGCTAGCAGCTACAGCCGCCTGTGTCACTATCTGCCTGCCAGTCAAAGAGGCCACGCCCCTAATAAGTTGGGTTCAGGTCTGGAGTCTGGCTAGGCCACTCCAGGACCTTGAAATGCTTCTTACAGAGCCACTCCTTAGTTGTCCTGGCTGTGTGTTTCGGGTCATTGTCATGCTGGAAGACCCAGCCACGACCCATCTTCACTGCTCTTACTGAGGGAAGGAGGTTGTTGGCCAAATTCTGGTGATACATGACCCCATCCATCCTCATTTTAATATGGTGCAGTCGTCCTGTCCCCTTTGCAGGAAAGCACCCACAAAGTATGATGTTTCCACCCCCATGCTTCACGGTTGGGAGGATGTTCTTGGGGTTGTACTCATCCTTCTTCTTCTTCCTCCAAACACGGGTTGATACCGAAAAGTTCTATTTTGGTCTCATCTGACCACATGACCTTCTCCCATGGCTCCTCTGGATCATCCAGATGGTCATTGGTGAACTTCAAATGTGCTTGGAGAGGTTGGAGTGCGACTGACTGAGTGTGTGGACAGGTGTCTTTTATACAGGTAATGAGTTCAATCAGGTGCAATTAATACAGGTAATTAGTGCAGAATAGGAGGGCTTCTTAAAGAAAAACTAACAGAGTTCTTGTTGCTTGGTAGGTGATCAAATACTTATTTCATGCAAAAATGCAAATTAATTATTTAAAAATCATACAATGTGATTTTCTGGATTTTTTCTTTTAGATTCTGTCTCTCACAGTTGAAGAATAGCTACGATAAAAATGACAGACCTCTCCATTGTTTGTAGGTGGGAAAACTTGCAAAATTGGCAGGGTATCAAATACTTATTTTCCCCAGTGTACCATAACAAAATCAAAGACAACAACAAGTTTTGTCACGGCAGACCGCAGCGCTGACAGAAAGAAGGACCCCAGACGCAGAACTCCGGAGAGTTGAATAGTGATTTTTATTAACAGAAAACAGAACCAAGCAGGGAGATCCCAGAACCGGCTAGACCGGGTTTGGCTACACACATACACGGCTGGGGGGAACGACTACCAAACAATGACGCGACAAAGAACGGAAGAAAACTGAGGTCATAAATACACACGAGGGCTAATGACAAGGGAGGAAACAGGTGGGAACACAGGTGACGTCAATCAAATAGGACTAACCTCAGGGGAAGCAAAACCAAACACAACGCATAGGGAACACAGGACTATCAAAATAAAACAGGAAGAGACAGGGCAAGGAACACGCAGACATGACACCGGGAAACACCAGGGACCAGAAATAAACAGAAATACAAAAAAGAACACAAAACACTGGGCCACTGGCCCAGAACCATGACAAGTTTACTGTCCAGGCTGTTTTAACTGGAGTGGTCGTATCAAAATATTGGTTTAATGCCGCTTTCAGGCCAAATGAAAATGATCTGTTGAAAGAAGACACTGAGAAATAACAGTTTGTTTGTTTTTCTTTTTTCTTTTTTGAGTGAGAAAGAAACGTCAGCCGATGGCGGATGCGATCCTCCAAAAACTTAATAAAGGCGGAGTCTCAGCCAGCACGATAAAGTGGTCAAAGAGGGAAAACAGGCAAAGAGGTGCCGTAAAAGGACTCGGAGGAGGAGGAGGAAGGATGAAGTCGTTTTAGAGTTCAAACCCACAAACATGCCTGAAGAGCTGAAGGGAGGTGAGTGCGCTGCTGCTCCTCTCCTCAGCTGCTCCACCCCAGCGAGCTTCTCCTCTCACCTCCCCTGCTGAGAAGTCAGCTTTCATGTTCTTTTCAAAGTCTCAGGTAGTATTACCCAGGGCAACCCTGACAGAGCCCGGGGCAAAGGCAGCGCTCGCTCCGTACCTGCAAACACACACATAGGAGCGCGCTCGGTCTAATGCACGCACGCATGCACGACATTACCCAGGCATCAGTGCTGCTCTCTGCCTACCCACCCACGCACTGCCTGCACACACACAATAAGACACACTTTGATTGTCTCCACGCTGTGGCTGTCATTAAGACTCATTAAGGGGGATGGTTTTATTGAAGGCGGCCGTGTTGAGGCATCCGCTGAATTATTCATTTTCACCACGCAAACACACACACACACACACACACACACACACACACACACACAGCGTGGAAATGCAGGAAGCTGGAGCAGACTAAAGAAAGAGAGATGCAGCCTATATAGGTCACTTCCTCCTCCACCCGCATCACTCAGAGAAGTGGAACTGGAAGGCAGGAGGGAGGGAGATGGAGAGAGAGGCTTATTATAGCAGGCTCTCACACACAAACAGTGAAACAGGGAGGCCATGGAGATAAAGGAGGCGCACCTCAGAGAGTCGACTGTCGCTGCCATGAATGAAACTTCAGCGTAGCACTAATTCACTGAGGGAGGCAGGGAGCGGTGTTTAGAAAGGTTTCACTGTTGAATAACATGTTTCCATAAAAACGATCTCACCTCATCATCTGCTGCAGGTCTTTGTTGGACTTTCTAACAACGGCAGGTTTGTGTGACCATGTAACATTCTTGCTCATGAAACGAGAAAAGGTCAAATCTGTACATGAAACAGACTGCATAGAAAAGATGGACATACCCACTGTGATGTCACCTGTTGGTTGGTGAGGTCTTATTAAAATAAGCATTTTCACCATCGCCATTATGAAACCAGATGCAACAATCAAGGGGTGGACCTACCTGTGGAGCAGTCTGAGGGATGTTACATACGAGGTTATTTCTCCTTTATGACTGATGTAGACCTGAGCATGGTGCAGCCTGCTTGTACATGAACATGGTGACAGGCTATCACACCTGTGTGGTAGCCTATGTCACCATAGGCTGTCAGGGGGCTCAGACCTGGGAGCTTTGTGAGATGAAACACTCGCACATACCAGAGCTCTCAGATGCAGAGTGGAAGGCAGATTGATGCAACTGTCCCTCACATTTCCACCACAGACACTGAACCTAACTTTAATGCACTTGTTCAAGCCCAAAACACACTACATTTCTCTCAGTGAACAAGAAAAAAAAGAACTTCAAAACTGCAGATGAAGCCATTAAACTACAAACAGAAGCAACAGCAATTTGGCTCAAGTTGAAAGATGCACATTTTGTTTACAAATGTTTTTAGGAATGATGATTAAATAGTGATAAAACGTTGGGCTGGTACACATTTTCAGTGTAACATCTACTCTTGCCAACAGCAGTTTATAAAGAGGTAAAAATAATATTGAGCAGAACTGAGTTTCTCTACAACAGTCAGAGTCTGTGGAACATTAAATGCCCACATCTGGTCTAAAAGGACCATAAATTCCAAAATGAACTTCATGTTTTATTCAGTCAGGCCTGACACCAGTGACTGAGACCATGAAGTCATCAGGAATGAGTTTACTGAGATCAGAAATCCACTGAGCAGGAGGCTCATGATCTCATAGACTTCTATCCAATCACACTTCTTTTTACAGCTAGGAGAGTGGCCCCCTGCTGGACATTAGAAAGAAAATAAACTGTAAATTAAATGTACTGAAAAATGTGAAAGATTTTTTTAATGTGCATTTTTTGTCTTTATTACAACAACGAGGTCGATATTACTTGCTTTGCTTGAGTGGACCTCTCTTCTCTGTGGATTTTGTTTTTGCTGTTTATTATTTATTATATGTTTTTGCTGTTTTGATTGGAGAAATATTGTCTATGTTTGCTGTGTAGTGAAGACTTAAAGGCATAAAGACCAGACTCCACAGACCTGATTCAAGTGATCACCTTTTCACCAACCCCTCCTGCACTAAACCCGCAGCATGCATGGAGCTGGGTACACATTTAGATTTAGTTTGATCATATATTCCATCAAATATTCATAACATACAATCAGGGTTAAATATGCATCTCATCATCACCATGTGGCTGCAGCAGGAAGAAGAAAGGAGAGCTAAGTGTTGTGGGTAAATGCACACTGGAGGCTAAAATAATTAAACTGTGATGTTAATTATGGTTCACTACAGTGTGGCTCTTATTTCTGCTTCTCCAATCATATTTTTAATGATGGGACTGTACTCACAAGTTTGTTGCTTAGATTTGAGGATTCAGTGATATCATTCAGAGCCTGATCCCAAAGCAAGGCATTAAAAACAGACCACCAGGAGGAACAGACCTCCAAAGTTAAATCACCATGAAAAATATTTGCATCCTGGATTCAAATTGTTGTTGTCTGAGGAGTGGATGGGAAGGAGCGGCCTGCCTCCGGGTTTTAACAGCGGGATTAACAGGAAGTGGAATTGCTCTGCCTGATCTGCTCTGGTTCCACCCGTGGGGGAAATGGAGTCTTCCACCAGCAGTTTCCTTCCAGCAGGAATCTTCCGACTTGGATGAGCTCTTGTGGACGTGACATTCTTACATTACTCCCAAACATTTCCTCTGCAGTTTGTGCTACATGCTGGGGAATGAGCAGCATGGTTAGTCTCAATATCTCTGTGTATTATCCTTTCTGCTGTTTCAGCTGGCAGCTCTCCTGTTGGGGTTGTGCTTCCGTTCAGTCATTAAGGTCTCTTTTACCTGACGGCTGGTTTGCATAGTTTTAGTTTAGTTATAAAAGTTTAGTTCGAAATCCTACTTCATCTGAAAAAAAAAACTTCCCATGTATTAAAATGGTTTGTTTGAATAGTAAAAACAGTTCATTTTCTAAAAAGTAAGCGCTTATTGGTCCCACAAGCATCCAGGGGTATGATAAATACACAGAAGACATAAAAACAAGTGAAAACAGTTAATAAAAGGAAGTAAAAATGCACTGAGACACAACAGAAACTACCCTTCAAAGTAAAACAGGAAGTAACCAAAAGACCCCACTGGAGATGAGGAAACACTGAGGAAAGTAAACTGAGCCAAAGGTCACGAGAAAAATGATGAAATCAAAACCAGAACCAGAGCTCAAACTATTTCCAAACATTAAAAATTCCAGATAAAGACGATTCTCTGACATCATAAAGGAAAAAAATAAGATTCCTGGACAAGTTTCAGGGGACTTTAATGGAAGGAATCCTTTTTCTCTGAATATCCTGCTTCGGATCCATTTTTAAACCTCAATTGTTCGTCACATGCCATCAACATTGCTGTTTTTAGTTGTATTGTTCTTTATTGAAACAGAGAGCTGCTCCTTCGTTTTCAGGTTGGTTTCCTTCCCTGTTTTGTCTGCTTGCCTGTTTTCTCTCAGGCTGCAGCGCTTTGAACTCTCAGGGCCGTAAATCTGTGACGTTACCTGCACAGACGCACAGGCAGCTGAGATATGACAAAGATGCCTCTGAAGATGTAAACTATGCTGAATGACAGGTGAAAAAATAACCCTGCATTTAATCCCTGAGCTTTGTGCTGTGAGAGTCTCTGAGTAACGCAGGCTGCACCAAACGAGGATGAGGATAAGTTCCCGCCTCGTCCCAAGGAAGATCTCTGGTTAGGTGGGATGCAGCAGGTTCTTCACATGTGAAACTTTCAGTCCTGGAGCAGAAAAATAAAATCAGTTTGAGGCAAAGAGAAAAAAAGATTTTATATGAAGTTTTTTTAAATATCAGAGCAGCCTGTGCTGAGTAATCCCTCACTGAGAGCGCTTTTCAACATATAATAATGAACAGCATACCAGGTCCATAATAATACTCATAGCAATCAAGTGAAACCACCAAAGTTTGAAACTCCATCATTAATTCACCAGGAGCTGAGTGTTCATGGAGCTCTGAGCTGGCCTAATTAGTTTTAATGGATTTCACAGGGCACCGTTTGACTGACAAACACTGACATGTTCACCTGTTGGTTCACCTGTTGGTCACTGATCCGTCTGCAGGTGGGTGTACATCGAGTTTAGGATACAAGGATGCAAGCTTTTTCCTTGAGGAAATGAACCAAAACACAGCCCAAAGACCCTAAAGCGGCGTGCCGGAATGCTGCTCTACAGGCATCCCAACATCAGCGGCCCCTGGGTCAGGACTTTTCTGGATTACTGCAGAAAACAAACTGAGAGTGGGGGAAAAGGATTACAGTGCTTACACCATTTGCCCCAGTGTGAAGCATCAAGATAACCTTTTCCTGTGTAACCATCTTGGCATTTTAAAACTGAAAGTGATGAGCAGCTCCAACTCAAACCACTTCAAATGTTGATCATTCCAGACCCACAAAAAAGATTGACAGCTTCATTAGCCAATGAGCATCCCTGCAAGGAAGTCACTGAGCCCACAAACTCAGGAGGAAAGTGTTTGCAGAGATCAGGTTAACGATGGAGATCTTTTACACCCGAGGAGTCTCCTTTTCCCTTGATGATAGAGGTTAACAAGTGAAAAATCCCAGGTTCAAGACTGGTAGGAGACACAAACCCAGCCAAGTGGGCTCCAAGTGCCAGTCCCAAGCATGGATAAATGGGAGAGTTGCATCAGGAAGATGATCTGGATCCATCCACTGTGGTGACCTTGTGGGAAATAAGGAGGAGGTGAAAGCACCTTATTCTAGAGATAGCACAGGTATATTTATCTAAACAAACATGAGATATTTTGAGATCCTTAAATTCAATATCAATTGTCAATAAGCCAAATATTGCATTGCAGTTAAAGTCATGTCTAAATTAGAAAATAAAGTTAATCTTATGCATAAATACCAAGTTAGTTTGGATCAAAATAATTGGTGTGGGCATTTAACCAGTTAAGGTATATATATATATATATATATATATATATATATATATATATATATATATATATATATATATATATACACGCATGTGTATACTTTAAGAGATAACAGGGACTGTCTCTACAATCTGATCACTCCTGATCGAATGATCCGTGACTGGAAGGATTATAATGAAAACCGTGAACAAAAGCCTCGTTCCTCCTGTCATCCAGTTTCTCATTGGCTGTTCGGAGGAGGACAAATAACAAACACACCTCTGAGTCAGGCTTCCAAAACAAAAAAGCGAGTGCGGCTATTCTTGCTCGCTTGACAGGCAAACACGACGTGGAGACGAGTGTGTGTGTCTGCGTGTTCCTGTGCTCACAGGGGCAATATCACAGCAAAGGTTCACTGCTTCTCCCTGTCACCTGGGCTCCTCTGTCCTCACCTGATGTCTTGTCAGCAATCCAAATGTCAAGTGTGTGTGTGTGTGTGTGTGTGTGTGTGTGTGTGTGTGTGTGTGTGTGTGTGTGTGTGTGTGGTCAACTGGGCATAGAAGACAGATCTGGGTCAGGCAGCTCCCACGAGTGTGTCCGAGCGCTCTGCGGAGGATGACATGTCTGATATGAGCGAGTGAGCAAGGAGGAGAGAGAGAGCAGCATGACAGTGGAACAGCCGGGGGTCAGAGGAGGACACACATGCACACACACTCCTGTAGCTAATCCACATGCATCAGTGCATCAGTGCTGTGACAGTCACGCAGTTGTGTGTGTGTGTGTGTGTAGCAGAGTGGTGGAGAAAGCCTGTGTTCTGCAGGTACCGGGCAGAATACAGTATGTTAGCTGTTAGCTCACACGAGAAAAAGGTACAACCACATTTATTCACATGAATGAACCAAACAGGAGCCAAGGCTGAAGTGAGAGCCAGGGAGATGGTTTCTGGCAAAGTTGAAACAAAGAAGGGGAGCAGAAGTCTGTTAGCTCTGCTTAACAATCAGCAGGAGTAGAAATTCAGGATGAACCATGATGCAGCTGCAGCATTGTAGTTGCTTTTGGACTGCAGCAACTTTTTCAGACTTCTGGTAACTGTTGGTGGTGGTTTCTGGAGGGCCAAACAACAAAGATACCATCACCAAACAAAAGACACTGCACACTGAGTCAGGTGGAGATGCACGGCATGCTGAACTGAGCATGCTCAGTCTGGTTGGCCTCCCATAGTAGTACCTCCTTTTTTCATGGGTCTCCAGTGCAAGAACTGAACTGTCAGAGTTTGTAGAACTCACAGACAAAGTTTTAATTCATTTGAAAGTCTTAGAGTCTTAGTCCTGTCCAACCCAATTGGGAAATTCAAAAACCTGTTTTATTTGTTATTATCTATCGTCCACCTGGTCCTTACTCAGAGTTTCTGTCTGATTTCTCAGACTTTTTATCTGATTTAGTGCTCAGTTCAGATAAAATCATTATAGTGGGTGATTTTAACATCCATGTAGATGCTGAAAATGACAGCCTCAACACTGCATTTAATCTATTATTAGATTCAATTGGCTTCTCTCAAAATGTAAAGGAGCCCACCCACCACTTTAATCATACTCTGGATCTTGTCCTGACATATGGCATAGAAACTGAAGACCTAACAGTATTCCCTGAAAGCCCCCTCCTGTCTGATCATTTCTTAGTAACATTTACATTTACTTTAATGGATTACACAGCAGTGGGGAATAAGTTTTATTACAGTAGGAGTCTTTCTGAAAGTGCTGTAACTAAGTTTAAGGATCTAATTCCTTCATTATTATGCTCTTCAGTGCCATGTGCCAACACAGTGCAGAGCAGCTACCTAAACTCTGCTCCCACTGAGGTAGATTATCTCATCGATAGTTTTACATCCTCATTGCGTACGACTTTGGATACTGTGGCTCCTCTGAAAAGGAAAGCCTCAAATCAGAAGTGCCTGACTCCGTGGTATAATTCACAAACGCGCAGCTTAAAGCAGATAACCCGTAAGCTGGAGAGGGAATGGCGTCTCACTAAAGTAGAAGATGCTCATTTAGCCTGGAAAAAGAGTTTGTTGCTCTATAAAAAAGCCCTCCATAAAGCTAGGACATCTTACTATTCATCATTAATTGAAGAAAATAAGAACAACCCCAGGTTTCTTTTCAGCACTGTAGCCAGGCTGACAAAGAGTCAGAGCTCTGTAGAGCCGAGTATTCCTTTCACTTTAACTAGTAATGACTTCATGGATTTCTTTACAAATACAATTTTAGACATTAGAGGAAAAATTATTCAAAACCATCTCCAAGATTTATCTTCATGTTCGGCTGCTTTCAGCACTGCTGGTATTTGTTTAGACTCTTTGGCTCCAGTTGATCTTTTGGAGTTAACTTCAATAGTTACTTCCTCCAAACCATCAACATGTTTATTAGATCCAATTCCTACTAGACTGTTCAAAGAAGTCTTTCCAATTATTGATTCTTCAATCTTAAAAATGATCAATCTGTCTTTATTAGTTGGCTATGTACCACAGGCCTTCAAGGTGGCTGTAATTAAACCGCTACTTAAAAAGCCATCACTTAATCCAGCTGTCTTAGCCAATTATAGGCCAATCTCCAACCTTCCTTTTCTCTCCAAAATCCTTGAAAGAGTAGTTGTAAAACAGCTAACTGATCATCTGCAGAGGAACAGTTTATTTGAAGAGTTTCAGTCAGGTTTCAGAATTCATCACAGTACAGAAACAGCATTAGTGAAGGTTACAAATGATCTTCTTACAGCCTCTGACAGTGGACTCGTCTCTGTGCTTGTCCTGTTGGACCTCAGTGCAGCTTTTGATACTGTTGACCATAACATAACGAGATTGGAGCATGCCATAGGTATTAAAGGTACTGCACTGCAGTGGTTTGAATCATATTTATCTAATAGACTCCAATTTGTTCATGTAAATGGGGAGTCGTCTTTACACACTAAGGTTAATTATGGAGTTCCACAGGGTTCTGTGCTAGGTCCAATTTTATTTACATTGTACACGCTTCCCTTAGGCAATATTATTAGAAAGCATTGCATCAATTTTCATTGTTATGCAGATGATACTCAGCTTTATCTATCCATGAAGACAGATGATACACATCAATTAGTTAAACTGCAGGAATGTCTTAAAGACATAAAGGTCTGGATGACCTCTAATTTCCTGCTACTAAATTCAGATTAAACTGAAGTTCTTGTACTCGGCCCCACAAATCCTAGAAGCATGGTGTCAAACCAGATACTTACTCTGGATGGCATTACTTTGGCCTCCAGTAACGCTGTGAGAATTCTTGGAGTCATTATTGATCTACATATTTGTTTAATATGTCCTTCAAAGCACATATTAAACAAATATGTAGGACTGCTTTTTTACATTTGCGCAATATTTACAAAATTAGAAACATCCTTTCTCAGACTGATGCTAAAAAGCTAATCCATGCATTCATTATTTCTAGGCTGGACTACTGTAATTCAGTATTATCAGGCTGTCCAAAAAGCTCCCTGAAAAGCCTTCAAAAGCTGATTCAAAATGCTGCAGCGAGAGTACTGACAGGGACTAGAAAGAGTGAGCATATTTCTCCCATATTGGCTTCTCTTCATTGGCTCCCTGTTTAGTCTAGAGTAGAATTTAAAATCCTTCTCCTAACATACAAGGTCTTCAATAATCAGGCCCCATCTTATCTCAAAGACCTCATAGTACCATATTACCCCAATAGAGTACTTCATTCTCAGACTGCTGGCTTACTTGTGGTTAATAGGATACTTAAAAGTAGAATGGGAGGCAGAGCCTTCAGCTTTCAGGCCCCTCCTCTGTGGAACCAGCTCCCAGCTTGGATTCAGGAGACAGACACCCTCTCTATTTTCAAGATTAGGCTTAAAACTTTCCTTTTTGATCAAGCTTATAGTTAGGGCTGGATCAGGTGACCCTGAACCACCCCTTAGTTATGCTGCTATAGGCCTAGGCTGCTGAGGGGGTCCCATAATGCACTGTTTCTTTTCATTCACCTTATTTACTTGTTTATACTTCACTCTGTATTTAATCATTATTATTAATCTCTGGCTCTCTTCCACAGCATGTCTTTTGTCCTGTCTCTCTCCCCTCAGCTCCAACCGGTGGGGGCAGATGGCTGCCCCTCCCTGAGCCTGGTTCTGCCTGAGGTTTCTTCCTGTTAAAAGGGAGTTTTTCCTTCCCACCGTCGCCAAGTGCTTGCTCATAGGGGGTCGTTTTGACTGTTGGGTCTTCTTCTCTGGGTCTGTACCCACTATACAAAGCACCTTGAGGTGACTGTATGTTGTGATTTGGCCCTATATAAATAAATATATGAATATATAAATAAAATGGAATTGAATTGAATTGAACTTTCCAGCCTTTTTTTTTTTTAAATCTCCTGCTGCAGTAGAAGAGCATCAGAGGACACAGAGTGATGGGCCCAGAGAGAAGTTCATGTCGATCAGTAAAACACTTTAACAGTGCAAACAGCAGTAAACCCTCAGACATGTAAACAACAACGTTAGCCTTAGAAATGGAACAAAACACAAAGGAATGAACCGGGCTTTATTGACCTCATATGTGACAGAGCAAATATGACACAACGTTGATTCATCAGTCTCCAGTTTCCCCTCAACAGGCCTCTAGACATCTGCAGTACAGTGAAGAAATGTGAGGGGAAAAGAGAAGAGGCTAAAACGGGATTGGAAGAAAATAAAAGACCACAGCAAGATGTGATGTTGAGCTGCAACTTCTGTTAGCTGTGGGAATGCAAACAGGAAAAAAAAAGATTTGCATGTATGTAGACTTCCCCAGTGTGTACTCATTCCCAGGTAATGTCCAGATCTGCTTGGTCCAAAAGTGGCTTACATCTCCTGGCTGGGAACACCTGGGTATCCCCTCTGGAGAGGTGGGGGAGAGGGAGGTGCTTTTATATGCATTCATCAAGATTTTGCACATATGTAAGATTTCTGTGTTTTAACATTTCAGATCAAATCCAAAACTTTAAAGATCAATAGACAGACCTCTGAGTGAGGTGAAAGTTTCTTGATTTTTTTGGACAGGTAAATAAGCAGCAATACTTTACCGAAATTGCTTTTGAGGCAGAAGAAGAATGTTACAGGGGGAAATCAAAAGAAAGTTGGTCCATCACTCAGCCCATCCCCTCACTCGAAGCAACAGCAGAATTATTTTGTAAAAGCAAAGAAAATGGAACAGAAAATACAGTTTTTAAAATCAGATCAGCCCGGATGGAGTCTGTTGCGCGATCCCTCACTGAGAGCGCTTTTCAACACATAATAATGAATGACACACCAGGTCGTGGAAATAATACTCAGCAATCAGCTCAAACCACCAAAGTTTTGAAAATCCATCATTAATTCACCATGGGCTGAGCGTTCATGGAGCTCTGAGCTGTGCAGCTCGGGCTAAATTGGTTTTAATGGATTTCATGGGGTGCCGTTCGTGGGCCGTTTGATTGACAAAGAGGTTTGAGAGTTGCCATAGCCCCTGCTCCCGCTCTGTCCCCGAGCTATGCACCATTGATCAAACACATACAAAGTGTCACTTTGTATTGCCGGGATGCCAGTGACGGACTCAGCAGTCACTTCAATCATTAGTCAATCAGCCTCACATCCAAAAGCTGAGGTCACAAAGTGAAGCACGAGGACAGTATTGCATGTATTTCCAACTAGTTCAAGGTGAAAAGAAAAATAATTTAAACATGCTACATGCAGCATTTTGTGTGTGTGTGTGTGTGTGTGTGTGTGTGTGTGCGTGTGTGTGTGTGTGTGTGTGTGTGTTAAATGCTTTTTTTATTGCCATTGTTTCATAAAAGAGACAAAAACATGTGGCTCCGGGTAGTTTTTTTGTAACAAAACAATGCTAATGTTAATGTGTTGGGTACCAGGCAGTCTGGGCATGGTAGAGTAAAACAGTGGCATTCCATCAGGGTAAGCACTTTCATCAGGCAGTGCTTGCCCAGTGAAATCTAAAAATGGACATCAATTCAAACCTCTCCCTCTCCTTGCATCTCACAGTGTTCTGTCATAAAGCTCATCAGCATCCTCCCATCAACCTGAATTTCACTGACTCAGCATTGAACACTGTTGGCAATTCTTCATCACTGTTGTGCGCTCAGTTATTATTGAAACACTGTTTAGATCACAAGAGATGATCAACATGAATTCAGTGATATTTAAACTGCTTGTCAACTTTCATTTAATTGACTCGATGTTGAATTCTGACATTGATTATTGATCATTTTTGCACCATTGATTAATTATTAATAGTGAAGCAGAACTGACACCATTGCTAAAGATCAACAGGACTTCAGTGGTATTTCAACTGATATTAAACACAGCTAATTACTAATAATACTTCATAATATTGTACGTCTTTATCTACTGCTGAGATCAATGTTGTAGTTATGTTGATTAAAATATATTCAACCCAACTATTAAACATTAGGGTAACATGTAAATAACAACAGACAGCTTCACATCAGTGAGAAACACAACAACCCAACAAGTTTATTCATTTAATCAAATGAGTTTAAAATTCACTCCAACTCTGGATCATACTTGTGAAGTGCCTACAGGTAACAGAGAATTCTCAGACTGCCGCTTGGTCCATCTGCTCAGTTACAACTTCTACAAAAGAAAACACAAAAGCAAAAAGTGAATGAAGTGTATGAAATTATATGAAAGGATCATACTTTGCTCAGATTTGTGTCTCTCCCTCTCTCCTAGCTAAGTTATCGATTCTGTTAGCAAACTAACCTCAGATCCAAGATCAGATCCAGATATTTTAGAAGTGTCTAATGATGATCATTGTGACTGTTCTAAGTCTCTGTATCACTGCTTATATTGTTGACAATATACATACAATTGGTTAAAAACAAAATTTTGGACAATTAGAAAATAAGCAAATGCTTACCTGCAGTGTTTACAAAGGAGATCTCTGGGGTGCAGTAATATCAGGAACATCTCGGTCAACCATAAATCAGGGACTTTTCAACACGGATGTACTGTGAGAGGGGTGCAGAGGAACAATCCAAGTAATAATAGCTTTAACCACACACCTGTGCTAGGTTACAAAACTTGAGTGACACACAACAAGCTGAAACATCGTCAAAGTGCAACTTGCGCCAGCAGATGTAGCTATGATGGCACCATTGATGGACCTACAAGGCTCCAAGGGGAAGAAGTTGTTTTATGGCTTTTTACTAATGTTTAAGTTGTGATCAAAGAAAAAGTCATTCTTCTTTATGTTCAGTGACAGTAAATGAAGCAAATGCTTATGTCAAGTAAAAAGAAAAATGAGGTAGAGGAATATTTTAGTTGCAGTAATTCATCAGAGAGATAAAAAAGGTATGTGTTAAATGTGTAACAGTAACAGAAAACCTGCATATGGACCTGAACTGCAGCTGCAGAAACCTGCAGAGCTGCATGGCGCTGTTTAATAAAGAGGAGAAGAGACTTTGACAGTAAACGGTTTATAATGGTGGCGGAATCTCATGACCTTTTACATTCAGTGAGTTCTGTTGATTTTTAACCTTGCGCAGACCTCTGCCTCCGCAGATGTTCATGCATTAGCAGACCCGACTCCCCCTGAGTAACATGACATCCACGCATGACACAATCATTTCACTGAAAAATATAAGCAAGCAGCTTTCTACAAATTCTGCCCTCCAACCCACCATCAAATAATCCAATCCAACATTCAACCTATGACCCGTGATGTCCTTCAACAATAACTGGCTCTTAATCTCCATGGAGACACCACGAGGGCATGGGGGGGGGGGTCGGCAGTGGACATGAGAAATGAGCACAATTACGGCGTTTGAGAGGTAATTACATGTGCGTCGTGGTAGCGAGGGCCCATAAATAACCCTGGATCCACTCCGTGTGCTTGTTCGATAATTGAAGAACAGCAAGGTGGGAAAAGGGAGGTGGGCAAACGCTGCACTGCTATAGCTCATCATCCATTGTGGTCCCTTTCACCTCAGAAGAAAGGGGGGTCAGTCAGGCAGACAAAGCCGAACAATGACGAGCACCAAGAAAACAAGCCTGCTGAGAGTGCTTCTAACAGCAGGCTGGAGGGGAAAAAGGGAGAGAGAAACTGGAGAAAAAACTTTGCAGCCTTTAATATAACGATATTCAATGAGGTGTAGAAATCTATAACAGAAGCATCTGTGTTACTTCTCAGCCAACCAGTTAAAGATGGTTTGAAGCACTTAAGTCGAAGGCAGCTAGACTTCTTTTAGTTTCTTGAGGACAAGGGTTATAATAGTTTTGGATTTTACATTATAGTTTAGTTTTAGTTAGTTTTTAATTTTTTTTCTCTAATTCAGTTAGTTTTAGTTAGTTTTGTTTTTTTTTTATTAGTTTTTATTTTTGGTTTTATGCTTAGTTTTAGTTAGTTTCAGTATTAGTTTTAGTATTTTCATACTTAATCAGGTGCAAGATTCAAGGCACAAAAGTGACTATTGTGTAATGAAAACTCGACAAAAGTTACTCTTTAAAGAAATATTTTCAACAACCAGCTGTTCACAGACAGCAGCACTACATGCTAAATGTGTGTAACATTAAGGACACACATGAACATCAACAGGGAGAAACAAAGAAAAACATGAACTCCAAAACTCAAACTCTACAATAAATTCTACAATAAACTCCAGCGTCAGTGCAGTAGATTAACAACACCTACATGTGGTGTTTGACAAAAACAAACTCTTTGAAGGAGTCAAAGGTCAAATCCAGCTGCATCCTGATGTTCTCCACCTGAAGCTGCTTCTGTTTTGGAGCTAGGTTGGTTAGATGCTTGTTAATTAGATTTGCAGGTTCTTTGCGGCCTCTGTACACAACATACAGAAGTGTCCGACCTCATGTCCGCATTTATGCTTGTGATTGTGTGTGTTAATTACCTTGTGGTTGTGTGCTGGTGTTTTTTGGTCCTCGCTCTTTGTGCTCAGTTTTTTGGCTGCAAACATATTTGTCCCTGCTTTTTCACTTTCTTCATTCCCTCACATCCATTCCGATAGTTTCAGCAGTCTTCCTCCAGGAATTTGCTGACATTTGTGAGTCCTTATGTTGATGCTTTGATTATTATTCCTGATTGTTATACTCTGACTGATAAAGTAGCTGGAAACGCACAAGGACTGAGCAGGTTAATCACAACGTTGCGGGCTGCGTGGACATTTCTCCAGAGCTGCACCAGGTTACGTCGTAGGAATGACAGCGGTTTCCATAGCTGCCCTTTATGCGCTTTTCAGGTGGACTTTGATGTTGGTAGTTTTTCCTGACAGAATGGGACTCTGCTGGCTTTCTCCACAGACCACTGCCATTGCTTTTAGGACCAGCTCAAGCACGCGCCCGCACGTACGTGCCCGCACGCAGTTGCCCGAAGGCGCTCCCAGCTTAAACTCGGAAAGCAGGAAAAATGATTTCATATCAAGCCACATAGCTTTAAAAAAATGACAGTATCTATAATTTCAGTTAGTTTTAGTTAGTTTTGTAAACTCACAATTCAGTTTTAGTTAGCTATCGTTTTTTCCTTTTAATTTTAGTTTTTATTTATTTCAGTTAATGACATTGTTATTTCAGTTTCAGTTTTCGTTATTTCGTTCGTTTTTGTTAACTATAATAACCCTGTTGAGGACGTTTTACCTCTCATCCAAGGGTCTTCTTCAGTTCTAAAGCCTGATGGGGAGTCCCATTTATTTACCCTTGAGTGGAGGTGGTCTCGACATGTTCCACCTTACCATCATGTGAGTTTTTAAGATCACAAGGGTCGAGGTGTGAATGGTGGTTGAATTGCCTGGGAAGGGATGTCAGGACTGCATTCTAGGTGACTGATAGATGGTGTTGTAGGCCACCATCTCAACGTTGGTGGCTCAGATATAGAATCCCAGACATAGATGGCCTCCTTTACTCCTCTTGCAAACCATCTGTCTTGTCTTTAGCCACTAAAACACAACCTACCAAAGCCCAGAGAGATTTAAAGTGTTGGGAAACCTGCAGTATGCCACAGCGGACCGTGAGGGTGGGTCACCCAGACAAAGCTTAACAATGACAAGCATCTTCAGGTCTGCCCAAGAGTGCTTCTAACAGAAGGCTGGAAGAGAAAAGGGTTCAGAGAAATGGGAGAACAGACTTTAGGCACTAATACGCATCCTGCCAAGGTCCAGACAGATTTAAAGTGCGGGGAAACCCTCAGTGTGCCACAGTGGACTGTGAGGGCTTCCTTCTAAACCTAAATACAGACTCCTCCTGTAAGTTTGATGGCTTAATAGTCTCAGTTCAAAAGCAGTTTATCTTCTCCAGAAGCGATAGGATGGTAAATAAGTAGCTTACAGCACACATAGGAGCTTTTCCCCGACTACAGAGTGGTTGTCAGTGTTAAGTAGCTATCCTTGCACGCTCTGAGCTAACATCAGAAGAGATGGGACCATGTTTCATTGGCGCTAAGAGCCTGAGAGTACACCAACAAAGAGTCCCCAGCAGCTCGGTGCGAGTAGGTTAGCGTTTAACAGATTTCTTCTCCTTGTACAGTAAATCCCTGCACATTTCAAACCCTTTGTTTATTTTTAGTCCTCCACAGGCTCATCTCTGGGTTTCAGAAGCAGTGCAGGGAACACAGGTCTTTTGCCCTGCCATAGAAAATAATCATCCTCAAGTTCCTTCGAGTTGCGTGCAGCTCAGAATTCACACCAAACCGTTTTTAAAAACACACACATAAATGCTAGATCTGCATGAGCATCAGTAAGCTCAACATGAACCCCCTCGAGGACCACACTTGGCCTGCCTTTCCCTCTTCTTCTGTACACACAAATAATCCTGAACGTACACTTCTCTCTCCCGTGGGCGCCTTCGTCAGACCTCTGAAGTCTCCTTTCTCCTGCTTTCCCTCACTGTCTTTGCTTCCTCTCGCCGTGTTTGTGTATAATTTTCATTTCAAGGGGTCACATAAATTCTCTTCCATGCAAATGAGTCGAACTCTCAAAGGTAATAATCACCTGAAACACCCGCTTATGCTCACGCTCATAAACACACACAAACACCCCAGGTGGCTCCATATTGCATTGCTGACATGAATAAATAATTAAATGAAATCTCATTTTTTTTAATTTCAATTCCACAGCAGCTGAATCTAATTCCGCCTCCACCCTTTGAGGACGACGCCCGGGTGACCCTCAGGTGCAATTACCTCCATTCAAGGCAAGCACTCGTGTTTTAGAAGCATTTCCTGTTTAAGATGTGACATATGAAGCAGCCGCCAGCAACCGTGGTATTCACAAAAAGAACAAAGACATGCAGACATTATGTCTCTGTGGCATTTTCCTCATCAGTTTCAATGCGAAAGCTTCAATAATTTTTCTACACAGTGCATCCTCATAGTAAAAAATATATTTCTGAAGTAAATCCAGAGAAAACAGCGTCCTGTTTCCCAGCATCATAAATATTTCAGTCGTTTTCTCTGTTTGGTGCATTTGCCTTCCCGAGCGAGTGCACTAACACGCGTGAGGCTGCCGGCAGCCACAACAACACTGTCACGTCTTATCAAGGTCAAGAGGGTCACGACCCGAGGAGGCCCGGGTGGCTGGCACGTACAGTGCCCCCATCATGTGACCTGCGGTGATGCCACATGAAGCTGCCGTTCTCTGTTGGTGTACAGAAGCAGCCTGTGGAGCTTCAGCATGGGAGATCACGCTCACTACATCTAAACCACAATTCCAATTAGATACTTTACATTTAATACAAACTACGCAGCATTCATTAAAAATTTTCTTAGTGCCAATAAGTGAACAGACCTGCCTTAATTCTTCTTGCCATTCATTCAACAAGATGCTTCCTCAGAGTTTAGCATCACACTGCTGCTGCAGATTTGTCGACTGACTCCATGATGAGAACCTCCTGTTCCACCACTCGC
>JAMQGT020011999.1:0-40460 GCA_024447675.2 Pterophyllum scalare
CAGGGCCTGGTTTATGTCCTGACATACAGTGTGAATTGCACAGGTTTGTCTCTTTCCAAACGTAAAGCAATCCCTTTAATTTGCCACAAGGTTCCAAAAATTTCATGGATTTTCAAAGCAAATACATTCGTGTGGAAACTAAAGTTTTCACAGGATTCTGTGCAGTTCTGTGAAAAACCAAGTACCGGCCATAATTCAATAGCTTGCTTGTTTTTCCAGTCTCATCATTATGGAGGAATTTTGGCCCATTCCTCTTTGCAATGTTGCTGCAGTTCATTGAGGTTTGTGGGCATTCATTTATCCACAGATCTCTTAAGGTCCTGCCACAGCATTTCAATCAGGTTGTGGTCTTTGACTGGTCCATTGCAACACCTTTATTCTTTTTTTCAGCCTGTTGTAGATTTGCTGGCGTGCTTAGGATCATTGTCCTGTTGCATGACCCAATTTCAGCCAAGATGGTTTCACATTTGACTCTAGGTATGCAGGGGAGTTCAAGATCAACTAAATGACTACAAGGTGCCCAGGTACTGTGGATGCAAAACAAGCCTAAATCAGCACTCTCCCACCACCATGCTTGACAGCTGCGGTATGAGGCTTTTGTGCTAATACAGTTTTTGGTTTTCTCCAAATGCGGCACTGTGAATTATAAGGAAACCTCTCCACTTCAGCTTCCAAAGGACATTGTGTTTTGAAGTCTTGTGGTTTAGAGAGAACAGACTCTCTCTTGGCAACACTTCAGTTTTATTTTATTTATACAGCACCAAATCACAACAAACAGGCACTTCAAGGGACTATATATTGTAAGGTAAAGACCCTGCAATAATACAGAGAAAACCCAACAGTCAAAATGACCTCCATCCAAATGAGCCATAATTATTCTGTCCTTTTCTAATTGGACTGTGATGAATTTTAGCAATTTTCATAGCAACTGAGGCCTTTTTACAATTTCCCTGACCACTGCAAAATCTGACCTTGGGGTGAATTTGAATTTAATACTGAATACTTCAGAACAGAAAACTGCCTTAACAGAGGTAATCACACGCATGCTGATGATCAGTTAACGGCATAAGATTAGCAGCATCTGGCTCATAGTTACCCTCTTAATTACAGAAGCAGAAAGGATGTACATTGTTTTTCACACAGCACTTCTGCATTTTGGCTTAGTTTTTGTCAAATGACACTGTAATATTTCATATGTTGTCATCTGTAAGCTGTGAAAGTTTTCACAGGGCTCTGTCGCGCACTACATCAAGGGGTCAGAATCACTGGTTTTTGTTAAACTCAGTAAAATCTTTTCCTTCTGTGAATATTTTAGATAAGATTGTGCTGTAGTGTCTCTGAATTTAATATACAAAGTTGTCTGCCAAGTTTTGCACAGTCAAATTAAATGGCAAACCTGACTTTACAGGTTTAATGTTTGTAGTGGAGCTATTTTGTGTTGAATTATGCAGTTAACAGACGTAAAACTAGTAACCATCATGGTGGTGCAGTAGTTGTCACTGTAACGTCAGAGCAAGGAGGTTCTGGGTTCAAACCAGAGTGGGCATTGCACATTTTTTCTGTAAAGGGTTCCTCCTGATACCCTGGCTTCTTCCCATAGTTCAAAAAAAAATGCATATTAGGTTAATTGGTGATTCTAAATTGGCCATAGATGTACATGTAAGGCAGATATAATGTTTATGTGCATAGAATCAACTGCCACATAATTATGCTTGAAAAGTTGAATGTGGGTTATAGTGTAAACTAATGGTCAGAAAGAATAGAAAAGTGCCAGTCTATTCCATTTCAACTTACTTTAGCTTCAAAAAGGTCTTTGCGCCTTTGACCCCCTCTGTAGAGACATCAATTTCAGAGAGGCGAGCAAGGGCACAGAGGCCGCTGTCCTCTTCCAGCTCTCCTGCTGCTGCCTTCCTGAAAATCAACAGGAACTGGGGAAGACGGAGAGAACAAAGAGACAGTGATACAGAACTGGAACTTCACATACAAAAAAAATTTTACAAAAGGTTTTCTTGTTTTACCTCTCTAAAGCTGAGCTTGTTGTCCAAGTCTTCATCCACCTCTTTGATCATATTCTTCAAGCCGATGTGTGTCTGTGGAGCTCCAAGCTTCTCCATCATCAGCTTCAGCTCCATTAGGTCTATGTAGTTATCTTTTCCAGCATCATACCTTGACAGAATCAAACACAGAACTGGATACAGTTTGGCCAACAACAACAAGTTATTTTACACATTTAATACATTATATTAAAAAAATAATAATTCCCCACTCTCCCTGTAGGCAGTCTTTGTCCTCCAAGCTTGGGTCCTCTACCAGAGGCCTGGGAGCCTGAGGGTCTTGCACAGTAACTTAGCTGTTCCGAGGACTGTGTTTCTTGTACTCAACACAGGTTGGCCAGTCTGGTCTCAGAGTGTCAAGTGACTATTGCAACCTACCAGTAGCTAGTGTTTGCCCTCTTGTTTTGCCCCTTCAGTTAGGCATTCCGGCTGTGTCTCATCCATTACCAGCTGGTTCGTTTGTGTTGCCAGTCACTCACGGAGTTAGCTTCATTTGCCAGTAGGTGTTAATCATGTCAGGGCCTGGTGCTGTCCTCTTCATATCTGAGACTCTTTCCTGGATGTCTGCCACTGTGATGGTTGCCGGAGCCTTGCTCTGGCATTCAACATCCCAGTTGTTCTTGGACTTGGCACCTAATCTCAGAGTGTGGGGACTACAACATTTCCCCTCTGACCTGATGTCCTGGTACCCCCTTGCCATAGCATTTGTGTTGTACCTCATCAATCTCTAGTTGCAATAGCAGTTACTTGTTCCGGGTACTGAAAAACTGAGCTATTAGTTGTTTCAATGTCTAGTCTAGATGTTGGGTGCTGAAGAATCCATAAGCCCCACAATCTCTTCATGTAACCCCTTTCATATACAGTACCAGTCAAAAGTTTGGACACAACTAATTCAGTGGTTTTTCATTACTTATTAATAATACTAAAGTCATTCAAATGATGAATTGTGTACGGAATTATTTAGTAAACAAAAAAGAATAAAGAATCTAAAACATAAAACAAAGTAGGCACCTCCTGCTTAGATGACAGCTTTGCACATCTTGGCATTTTTCAGTCAGCTTTAGGAGGTAGTCACCAGAAATGGCTTGCACAACTGTGCTATTAACAAGGCACAACTGTTGACAACTCTTGAGGTGTCAAGTTTTCATTTCTTGTCCTCTTAATGTGTTTGGGACCATCAGTTGTGTTGTGAAGAGGTACAGTTGCTTTCCAGTGAATAGCCCTATTTGAGTGATGTTCTAATCCATATTGTGGCAAGAACGACTCAACTAAGTGAAGAATGCAGGTCAGTCAATCCGAAACATTTCAAGAACTTTGAAAGTATCCTCAAGTGCAGTCACAATGACCATCAAAGGTTATGATGAACCTGGCTCTCATCAGGAGCGCCCCAGCAAAGGAAGACCGAGTTCCCTCTGAAGGACAAGTTCAGAGTTACAAGCCTCAGAAACTGCAAGTTAACAGCACCCCAGATAAGAGCCCACCTAAAGGCTTCACAGAGTTCAAGTAGCACAGACATCTCAACATCAGCTGTTCAGAGAACACTGCGTGAATCTGGACTTTATGGTCAAATTGCTGCAAAGAAGTAAGAACAACAACAAGAAGAGAATGTCTTGGGCCAAGGAACACAAGGAATGGAAATTAGATCAGTGGAAATCTGTCCTTTAATCTGATGAGTCCAAATATGAGATCACCAGATATACTGTGGAATTTTAAGTTCTTGCAGTTCATCTATATATTATCCAATCCAGCCCGTGATGTGAAGAAAAAAAAAAGTACACCTGTCTTTCAGTTCTAAAGTTTCACAAATCAGAGCAGAATTCTCTTAAACTCAGGTTTATATATCCTCAGATGACAACAGAAGACATATTACAAAGTGTCATTCAACAAAATCTAAGCCCAACTGCAGCACCGCTGTGAAAAATTAAGTACACCTTTCCTGCCTCCATTGGACTAAAGAGGGGAAGTAGCAGCCAGGTGCTGATAGTCAAATGCACTTACTGATAATCAGCAAGTGTAACCACCTCTATGAAAGAAGTTTTGACAGTTTGCAAGTCTGAAGCATTCAGGTGTGTGTTAACACAATGATGAGGTAAATGAGAAATGTTCACCACAGTGCAGTTAGAAAAAGAGTCAACAAGTACTGTTAAAACTGGTGATTTGATCATCACAGACGCAGAAAGCTCAATCTTCATGCTGCTGTTTATTTCTAACATGACAGCTACAAACTTAAATATTAAGTTACTGAGTGTGTGCAGCTCTGACACGCTAAGGGAAAAATAAGAAATCACTTTAATTTGTTGGCCGATCAAACTGAAGACCCTGAAATCTGCTCTTTTGCCAAGTACAGTGGGTACAGAAAGTATTCAGACCCCTTTAAATTTTTCTCTTTGTTTCATTGCAGCCATTTTCTAAAATCAAAAAAGTTCATTTTATTTCTCATTAATGTGCACTCAGCACCCCATCTTGACAGAAAAAAAATGTTTTCCACACCTGGATTTGGGGATCCTCTGCCATTCTTCCTTGCAGATCCTCTTCAGCTCTGTCAGGTTGGATGGTGAACGTTGGTGGACAGCCATTTTCAGGTCTCTCCAGAGATGCTCAGTTGGGTTTAGGTCAGGGCTCTGTCTGGGCCAGTCAAGAATGGTCACAGAGTTGTTCTGAAGCCACTCCTTTGTTATTTTAGCTGTGTGCTGAGGGTCATTGTCTTGTTGGAAGGTGAACCTTCGGCCCAGTCTGAGGTCCTGAGCACTCTGGAAGAGGTTTTCTTCCAGGATATCTCTGTACTTGGCCGCATTCATCTTTCCTTCAACCAGTCGTCCTGTCCCTGCAGCTGAAAAACACCCCCACAGCATGATGCTGCCCCCACCATGTTTCACTGTTGGGATTGTATTGGGCAGGTGATGAGCAGTGTCTGGTTTTCTCCACACATAGCGCTTAGAATTAATGCCAAAAAGTTCAATCTTTGTCTCATCAGACCAGAGAATCTTATTTCTCATAGTCTGGGAGTCCTTCATGTGTTTCTTTCATATGTCTTGCACTGAGGAGAGGCTTCCGTCGGGCCGCTCTGCCATAAAGCCCCGACTGGTGGAGGGCTGCAGTGATAGGTGACTTTGTGGAGCTTTCTCCCATCTCCCTACTGCATCTCTGGAGCTCAGCCACAGTGATCTTTGGGTTCTTCTTTACCTCTCTCACCAAGGCTCTTCTCCCACCATTGCTCAGTTTGGCTGGACGGCCAGGTCTAGGAAGAGTCCTGGTGGTCCCAAACTTCTTCCATTAAGGATTATGGAGGCCACTGTGCTCTTAGGAACCTTGAGTGCTGCAGAAATTCTTCTGTAACCTTGGCCAGACCTGTTCTTGCCACAATTCTGTCTCTGAGCTCCTTGGGCAGTTCCTTCCACCTCATGATTCTCATTTGCTCTGACAGCACTGTGAGCTGTGAGGTCTCATACAGACAGGTGTGTGCCTTTCCTAATCAAGTCCAATCAGTTTAATTAAACACAGCTGGACTCCAATGAAGGAGTAGAACCATCTCAAGGAGGATCAGAAGAAATGGACAGCATGGGAGTTAAATATGAGTGTCACAGCAAAGGGTCTGAATACTTATGACCATGTGATATTTCAGTATTTCTTTTTTAATACATTTGCAAAAATTTCTACATTTGTTTTTTCTGTCAAGATGGGGTGCTGAGCGTACATTAATGAGAAACAAAATGAAGTTTTATGATTTTAGCAAATGGCTGCAATGAAACAAAGAGTGAAAAATTTAAAAGGGTCTGAATATTTTCCGTACCCACTGTACATAAAGCAGATATCGCACACGCAAGAGTGCCTGCTGAGCGAGTGCTGCAGGAGAATCCCGCTCTCACGGGCAACTCTGCTGTTGAAATTAAATTCAATAATTTTTGACAGAGAGAATAGCCCTAATGTGACTGCTCACTTTCAAGCCAGCAGCACCACTGACAGAATCAGTTAACTGCATTACTCTGAGTTACACTGTAATGTTTTTGGTAAATGAAGTTTGGCGAAATTAACAGTTACAAAAACTGTCAAATTCATTCATTTTTGCTGAGTAGCATTAGAAACACAGGCATCACTATGGATTATTTTCATACTGCCAAAATCTTTAAAAACTATAGGACTCTAAGGCAAGTTCTGAAGACTATGCATTCCTGTCCCATTAGTCTGTAAAGTATTTCACTCAATACCTTATTATGATTTTTATTTTTAAAAAAACAACAAGGATCTTGAAAGGAAGTCTGCACCGGGATCTAGCAATTAAAACTGTTGGATTGCAGCCAAAATGGAGACTTAATATACCTGACACAAAGGTGTTCAGTCTGCAGCAAACACATCTAATTGCATATACTGTTAGACTGAGATAGAAGTGTTTCAAAATGCCCAGTCTTTAAAGACCTTTATAGCATCAAAATGAAACCAGTGATGAATCAGTACATCCACCACTACACAACAGAAATAACAGTCAAATCAGTGAACTTCAATATGCAAAAAGCAGACAAATTTTAAAGGCAGTAATCACCCCATTATTACTGATAACAGAGATAAACCCTGTCAAATTATTTTTGATTTATTTGGATTCATACCCACAACAGCGACTCAGGGCATAATTTTGCAGTACATGCAAGACTGGACATGCCATTTGGTATTAGGATGAAATCCTTGGACCCATTGTCAGACCCTACACTGGTGCAGTGGGTCCTCGGTTCCTTCTAGAAGTTTTTTCAGCACAGATTTACTGCTACAATATAGTGTGCCAATATGCAACTTTTATCAAAAAATGGCGGGGGTGATCATTTGGACCGTAAGCTGGCTTTCACCATCAAACCAATGGAAAGAAGTACATGTCTAAAAGAGGACTAAGTTTCATTGGAGACACCATTGCCTGAGATTCAAAGATCCAATTGACAGCAAAAAAAATTTAACTCACAACTATACATGTACAAAGGATAAGCCTGATTGGGTCTGAATATGTAGTCTCTCTAACAAAGAGTATTTGTCATAAGCAAAAGACTTTGATTGTCGGGACAGGCCTATACATGAAAGAAACTTGAAGAATCTGGGTTAGGCACAGCAAAGAGGCAGTCAAGACTCATGGACATGCAAAAACAAGCCCTCCCCCCTCCCCCAGGGAAAGGAAAAAAAACCTCAGTCTGCCAAAGTAAGAAAAACATTCCCTCACTGAAGACCAGAGCTCTTTGTGATATCTTCATATATTTAATATGACATTTAACAAATCCAAACTTTTAAGGATACTTTAACAAAAATTTTGAATGAGCATCCCATGACAAATGCAAAATTTTTAACTGTTCCACTGTTACTTAAAACAAAATTGCTTAAAAAAAGAAAAAAAAATAGTAATAGTAGTAATAATAATAATAATAATAATAATAATAATAATAAGCTACTTGGGTGTTGTGTCATTTGGCTACTGAACATCTCCTACACCCACTAGGTGGCGTTGGCAAGTGCGCACTAATTACATATCGTGCTGCTGTATATAATGCCTGCGCCCAACAATGAAAATATGCTCATAGGATGACGATTATCAACCTACTGCTGATTTCCTGTTGCAACTAGGTGGTGATATGAGTGTGCCCCAATATTCCAGACTCGAACTCTAATCAAACACGTGACGTTTGGGACAGATTGGACAGTGTGTATTTAATCGAAATTTGGCATGCTGCCACAAACGCCCTAAAAATCTTCACAATTTAGCATCGCCAAGGTCTTTCTTCTTGATCTGATGAAATCCATAATTGTTATGTTAATGTCACTTTTTCCCATTGGAATAAAAAAAAAAAATGGGGCATTTGGGTGATCACCATGCCAACATCTTAAAAAATATGACATGGGTGTTTCTGACTTTTTTGATCAGGGTGACTACAGGATTTTTGTACCAAATTTCATGCATTTCTGAAAAACAGGTTTTTTTTTCTTTCCAGATAAACTTTTGTTTGATTCTGTAGGGTCTGTTTATTCTGACCACTTTTGTGTGTGTGTGTGTGGGGGGGGACTAGGAGGAGCATTACATTAAAGTAACGGTGAAACATTGAAATTCACCACCAGGGTCACGCCCTTTGAAAACTCAGTTTTCAAAGGTACAGACCACCAACTCCTTAAGGCTTTCCTGACCAAGTTTGGACTGAACAAATATGAAGTTGAGCCCATGAAAACCCTAAGAGGAGTTTGAAAAAGTACAAGAGCTGGAAATCACAAAAAAAAGGCACCAAAAATTGCCTAATTAATTTTAAATGCTGGGTGTATGGCATGGCTCCAAGGAGACTTCTTTTGTGCATCTTGGCATTATACATGCGAGTACCAAATTTCACACAGACCTACGAAACACAGCAGAGGGACTCTATAGGTGTAACTATAGAGTCATTTTGGAAGATCTGAAACTAATAAAATATGTAAATTTTCACCAAAAATGACGCCTGAGTTTTTGAGCATGCTTGGACCCTCCAAAATGCAATTTATTTGTTAATTATTTGTTAGTTATTAGTCAATTTATTTATTATTAAAAATAAACCGAGCTGATTCAAGAGGGCATTTGCACATATTGTGCTCATTTCCAGCTGAAAGTTACAAATTGAAATTTGTAATTTGAGCAGCAAAAGCTGCAAAACAGTACAGGGATACAGAATTCAATATTATTGTCCAGCCCTAGAGTGAGTGCTTTGCGCTTCAACACTCCCATCTCTTTCACTAAATGGTGTTATGTGTGCGTGGCCATACTGAACTGTGGCTCTGTTACTTTGGTCACACTACTTAAACAAATGACATTTAAATTCTCCAGCACTGCCGTTAACCAATCAAATCAGGTTGTGAAAACATCCAGAAAACCTGAAATAGAAGCAGATTAAAGTGCCTTGAGGCAACTGTTTGCTGTGATTGCCGCTATATAAATAAAACCGGACTGAACTGAATTCCCATATGGGTAATGGGAAGTCGTATAAACCACATGATCTTACTGTAAAGTAGCTTTGGCTGAACACAGACGGGTCTAAGACTGAGAATGAGAAGGCAGTACACGTTCTTGCGTACTGCATTAGAAAGTACAAGGAAACACTTTCAAATTGCTTCACTGCAAACAAGCGGACATTCCTCCATATGCAGGTGGGCATTCGAATTTTACTGCTATGAGCCAAGGCATAAATTACACATTACTGGCTTATCAAAAATAATTGGGTCCTGTCATTTTTCCTAAGCTGTTTTCACACATACACTGCAGCCCTGAATAAATATCAATGTGTAATGTGCAAAGGTTTTGAGCTCCACCCATTTCCTTATTAGGAAAAAGATAAATCTGTGCAGTGATTTATGAGCAAATATAATGTAAATACACTATATAAGGCAAAAGAAGAGTTTGCACAATTATTGTGCCTCCAAAAACCCAATATGGCAGCAGCCAAAATGCTAACATTGAGGTTTCAAAATGCAGAGTCTAAACCAATGAGTGATGTCATGATGACTGGATCCATCCACTCTATGGCTGTCAGCAGTATGAGCCTCTCATCACTGCTAGATGAAAACTTTGTTGTCCAGAGTTTGGTGATTAGTGGGTGTAGTTTGGTAGAAGAGAAATTAGTTTCTACATCAAACTTTTCACAACAGGATTTCTTTATATTTTAATGTGGTTTTCAATAACACTTTGATTTATGTAGAGAGATACTACTGCTGAGTTTTTCAAATGTGTTTTTTGCCACCTGCAACGCCACAACACAGATGCCATTTAATTTCATTATCCAGGAGAAGAAACACATTTCAACACTATATTTCCAACACTGGGGAATGCAATCAAATTCATCGAGAATTAACAGATCAGAGGAGATTCGTCCACAGGGGCAGAGGAAACTGCTACTCCACTAATGTGACAGGAGAACAACATATATATCATAAAGGAAGCACAACTCAGTGAAATAACATGCCTTTACAGCAATACCTGCAGTAGGTACAGACATTCTATATTTAAGTAGAAGTACAAGTACTTGTGTTAAAAAATACTTTGGTAAAAGCTGAAGTACTGGTTCAACTTCTTTAGTAAAAGTATAAAAGTACAGGCTCTGAAATGTACTCAAAGTAGGAAAGTAGAAGCAGTTCTTTGGATGACATTCCTACCTGCTATTTTTCTGTAAAGCTAACTGAACCTCATTATACATTATTGTAATGATATACAATAATCCATGAGAATATTATGAGAATGTTATTCCAATCTAAACTTTAATCCTAATGAATGCACTCAGCTTGAATCTGTTCTGTAGGACACAAACTGTGAAAGGGAATTTAAACACAACTCTAGTCTCCGAGTCCTCCATAGTAGAGGGTGGCTGTGCCTCCACCTAAACACCAACATGAGGATACTCAGGGGTTACAGTGGGACTCAGAAGGTGGAGGAACCCTAAGATCAGCTGTAGTGGCTCTGCATGGGGAGAAGAATCACAGCTTTCTATTGTGAGCTGCAGTAAATGATGTTGGTGTGCAGGCTGTGATCAGCTGACCTGCTGCTCTGAGGTTTACTGCTCTGTGTGGATGAAGTGACCTCACAAAGATGTAACCCAGTATTTCACAGCTGTCTGAGCCGATCTCCATCCCCACACTGACAGCATACAGGCTGCAGAAATGTTGGATTCAGTGAATGAATCTCAGCATCAGCAGCTTTGATTCAGACTCATCTCTGCTGCGCTGATGTAACCTGTAACTGTCACCATGAACACAGCCTCTGAGCACCAACACAGAGCTTTACTGTAAATACAGTACAACAAGCTGACCTGTTTATTACTCTTAATCGCCAAGACACAAAATGACCAGGCCTAACACACCTCGTAACAGTCAGACTTGCCTTCAACAGGTCATTAATAAGATTCACCAATGATGTAATCTGGAGTTGTTTGTTGCTTAGCCATTTCTAGTCTTTCCTATGGGCTTATGCAGCTTCATAGTACTCAATAACATCATTAATTATAAATATCTACTAATCAGACACATACTGAATCGGTCTAGACCATTTCTGACAACTACTACACATCAGCTTCCAAATGAAACACAGACGTCCATGTTTCTTCTTTACAGTGGTCATGTGACTTTTTTTTTTTTATCTTTTGCAAATGTGTCAGTGTAGGCATGACTGTTCACACGGAAATCACACAGAGGATAAGGCAGACAGGGAAAGAGAAGTATTATGAGCAGCGAATCAGAACTGTGCAGTAAACCTGATACAGCGGCAGGACTAGTCCCCACAGCGTCTTCCTTTATGTTGAAGGCAAAGCGTTTATGTGAAGCCATCAGCATCAGCAATGGTTTTATAACACAACACACTGAAATTCATTTTTAAATGTGGACAAGCCTGAAAACACAATTTCCTCATCAGTGACTTGCATATTACACCCACCCTGCAACCACTCCAGCTCCATTAGTCCTTGGGTACATTAAATTTAGCATATACTACAGGTCCAACACATTTTCTTGAGTATATGAGTTCACCTACAGAGCCTTTATCCCAGAAAATGCCAGTCATTAAATTAACTCCCAAAGCTCCAGTCACTGTGTGATCATTTCTAGACCACTAAACCTCAGATTTTCGAGCTCTGTTCGTTATTAAGCAGTTTGTTTTATGCCGTTTCATTTTTATCAGTTTGATAAGACATTTTCTGTTGAACTGGGACGTGACCTACAGCAGCAAGCGGACAACTCAACTTCCTTATATGCGCAATCTCACAGTTACTTCCTTGAAAAAGTACTAACATGACATTAAAATTAAAATGGGGAAGCGCTGTTTGCCAAGAGTATATTACCACACACTTACGTTTTGAACAAAGTTTCCATATCCTTGATCTGCTTTCGGGAGAACTCTTTAAACTCGGTGTACGGGTTGAAGATCTTCATGCTGGGTTGGCAGTGCTCACCGAGCCCCTCGTTCAGCTCCCCTCGCCGGGACAGTTTAGCGCCCAGCTCCGAATCCGCGCTGGCCGTACTCGGTTTCTCTTCCGACCCATTGTGCTGTCCGGGGACATCCACGGCAACAGGCTCCTCGGCTCCTTCTTCTATCTGCAGCCGACGGCCGAGTTTGGACGAGAGCTCATCTGTGGCCATTTTCAAAGCGGGAAACTAATAATCAAGACACAGACACAAAGTCAGCGCTGATAAACGTTCGTAAACGGCTGCGTAGCAAATCACAAGCGCACTCACCTTTCGTGCCCTTTCTTTTATTCTAGTGGGGGAAATAAGGCAAAGTTACCATGAATGCCACCACTCCGGACTGTACAGGACGCCAGATAACTGCTCCGTACTGTCACGTTATTACCACACCTTTTAAAGCGGCAGTCAGCACAGCTGCGGGACGGAGGTGCTGTCGCGCTCAGCCCTGACTTACAGCGACGGTGACTCCCCCAACCACAGAAAACAAGCCTCCACAGTAAGGTCTGATGGTGTCAGCCCTGTGCATCACACTGCACTCGTCCCTTTTCAGAGGTGCTCTAATAGTAAAAGTACCAATACATCACTACACATAAAAGTGTGTACTGTTGGTAAATTGCACTTAATGTATCAAAATTACTTATTGCAGCAAAGAATTCCTTGAAAAACTACATCGTGGATTAAAAAAAAAAATCTATTAAAATGTATTAATAAAGGGAAGATTCGTGGATGTAGTGAAGGAGGATATGAAGAGGGCTGGTGTAACAGAGGAGGATACTAGGGAGATGGAGGTGAGATGGAGGCAGATGATCCGCTGCAGGGAGCCACTGAAAGAAGAAGGAGCTTGACTTTAGGATTTTCTCTTAATCTACACGGGGTCAAAACCCCTAACCCTAACTTTGGAGGCTGGACAGCATGTCGTCCCCCTGTCCTGTAGCACATACCGGTGTGTCATCTGCTGCTGTTCCCCATAAGAAGTGTTTGAGACAGTGAGGGAAACGATGAGGTGTGAAGGTCAGGATGAAGGCTGTTTCTCTGGCAGTGGCTCCATCCTGATGTTCTGAGCTTCCTGGAATTATCAGGTCCCAGCCATCTTCTGCTTCCCTAAGGGGTCGAGGCCACAGAGGCGGCATTGATATGTCTAATCTTCACTCAATGGATCGGGCTGCAGCTTTAGCTGGAGAGGACCGCGTTCTGTGCTTGCCGTAGATTCAAGCTAGATCACTAGCAAACAAATGGATTGTCTAATGGAAGCCTGGACTCATGATGGTGACACTGTGTTGCTTTCTGAACTTCTTCCTCCCCTTTGTGACTTTTTTGGCTCTCCAAGGGCCCCTGGTACTGTTTGATGTCTCTGCCATCTTTAAGCTGCAGATTTTCTATGACTGAGCTGTGTGTTGTTGTGTCTCATCCTCCAAGACTGAAGAAAGACTTTGTTCAGGATTTGATGCATCTTGTTGCTGAAACTGCAGTGAAATATGCCCATTTCTTAATTGTTGGTGATTTTAATATACATGTATATTGTGAGTCTACATCTCTGGCAGCTTTGACAGTCTGGACCTCCAAGATGGTGGCAGGTAATACTGATAATTGACATTACTTTGTAGTAATAAATGGTTTTGAATGTGTGGGACCACTATATCTTTATTTTTATAGGCAATGTTAATGCTTAGAAAAATTACCAGAAATGTGTATCTTATTGAATCTAGCTCAAATTTAAAGCAACCCAATGAAGGGCTGGTCCACAGTAGCATTGGCCTCACATTCACAACTAAAACAACACATCTATTTTGCCAGCTAGATGTCATAAAAATAGAAGGTGCCATTCTAGTGTGCTGTTGGCCATAACTACATTTACTCCTCCAGAGGACACAGGTTTCCTCGTGACAGGTAGGACTGCGTCCCCTCTAACGTTTGGTATGAAAGAGGAATCCTTGCCAAAGTCACTCAGGTTTATCAGGTATGTATCATGTGGGCACTAGCTTGCTTGTGCTTCTTTCTGCCTGTTTTCCCTTCCTCAGGTTTAGGTTGGCTTGGGCAGGCTCCACCTGTGGGTGGAGACACCATCGTTTAGTCCTCAGTCTACACACCTGCTGCTCACCTTCCTGATCTCCTCACCTAAAAACCAGCTTGTGCATCTAGTGATGGTGAGATGAAGCTTCAAGTAGCATTGAAGCTTTCCATTCAATCAGTGAATCAGTGAGCCCATGGGTTGAAGCTTCATGGTGCTTCATTTGCTCTACTGCGCCATCAAGTGGACAGTCAATGTAAAACAGGCAGAGTGATCATAATCACAGAGTGGCTTTGGTGCCTGAAGCTTTGAACAGAACAAATGAATGATTTTTGTAATGGCAATGAATAAATCCTGAGCTAACTAATATGGTGTCTGTCTTTATGATACAATGGTGGGGTCAAGAGGGAAACCAGAAATAAACTGGGAAGAGGGTTGTGAAATAATTTATTAATATGTGCACTCCTTATTAGGAGAGATCAGCTCAAAATGTTTCCAGACAGGGAAAATCTCCTCTTTCTGGCTGGTTCCATCACCAAAAGAGAAATCACTGTCTGGAACTGCCTCTGCTTCACGACCTGCCTGCGCTTCCTGCTTTGACCTGTTCACGAGCAATCCAGTGGACCTTCCCCCCTGGATCGAACCACCAGTCTCACAAGTAAGCCTAAATCATTCCCTTCTGTCTGGAAATGAAACCTCACTGCTATCCACAGATCTAACACCAACCTTTTTTCTCCCAGTGATTCCCTGTCTGTGGCTCCAAACTCATCTCTACCCCTGTATCAGAGCTCCCACTCCCAGAAGCATTCCTTCCACACAAACATTCTGTGTTATTTATTTCTGAGCTACTTGTATTAAATAAAGTTTGTGTGTTTAATTATTCAGTCTCCGTTGGATCCTGCATCAGAGTCTGCCTTAGTTTTAGAGCTTGTGCTTTGACAGTACAATCTGGCCACAATGGATTCGACCCAGTTAAGGCTCAATTAGGCAAACAAGGCACTGAGCTCAGAGAGCTCAAGCTAGAGCCTGCTTTCCAGGTGAACAACACCTCGTGGATCAACACATGACAAAAAAGATGGACAAGATTCAGGCCGTCTATTGACAAACTCCCATGTGCTCCCATAGGTCCCCCTAGCTCAGCCCCACCGGCAGCCACCAAACCTCCATCTCAGCCCGGGATGGCGACTGTGGCATGTGGTTGCTCAGCCAGTCTTCTGAGGCACAATGCTCTCTTCCCCCTGAGCCATTCACTGGGGAGTTGGGGCAGTGCGGGGGGCTTCCTGCTCCAGTTGGCGATCTATATATAAGTGTTAACCTGGGCGAAAGACTTTTTTCTCACTAGCTCAGTGTTCACATACCTCTTTAATGATTTCCTAGATTAGTTTAAATGTACTTTTGACCACTCACTAAGGGGAGAAGACGCAGCTAATTGTTTACTTCATTTACAGCAGGGAGACAACAGAATGAATAAGTCAGCCGCAGCTCCATGTCACCCTTGTCCATTCACCTTTGCCCTCCGTTTCCAGTTCTGCTTCCGATGCATTGCGCTTTTCCAGTGATGAAGCTAGGAAGGGGCTGGCTAACTCCTGAGGAGCGGCAGAGGAGGATGGAGTTGTGAAAATGATTATACTGTGGCTCAGCAGTCACTTGAGACTGTAAGACCAGACTAACCAACCTGTGCACCACCTCAACTGACTACAAGACAGCCTATGACTCAGTGCCTCACACATGGATACTGGAATGCCTAGAACTGTACAAGTTCAACAGGACCCTAAGAGCCTTCATCAGGAATTCAATGGGGATTCAGAAAACAACAGTAGAGGCCAAGTTCAGGCCAGTTTTACAAGTCACCAAGTGTGGGATTTATCAAGGAGATACTCAGTCCCCACTGCTGTTCAGCCAGATCATTAACAAGATTGGCTGCAGATATCGACTACAGAATGGAGAAAACATTAGCGACCTCCTCTACACGGATGGCATCAAGCTGTATACTAGGAGTGAACAACAAATTGATTCACTGATCCACACCACCAGGATCTACAGCAACAACATCAGAATGTCATTCAGACTGGAGAAGTGTAGTTGGATTTACCAAAGAGAGGGAAGGTAGTCAGGACTAAAGGGATTGCACTACCAGAAGGCAACATTGCAGGCATTGAGGACAGCTACAAGTACAAGGGATTCCCACAGGAAAATGGGAACCCTGAAGAGGCCACTAGAAATGCTGCAACCGCGAAATACCTGCAGACAGTTAAGCAAGTCCTGATGAACATGATTTGGGCAATCAATACCTACACCCTGCTGGTCATCAGATACCCCGCTGGAATAATAAGCATTAGTGAAGTTCACAAATGATCATATGGCTTTTGACAGTGGACTCATCTCTGTGCTTGTCCTGTTGGACCTCAGTGCAGCTTTTGATACTGTTGACCATAACATTTTATTACAGAGATTAGAGCATGCCATAGGTATTAAAGGTACTGCACTGAATCATATTTATCTAATAGACTCCAATTTGTTCATGTAAATGGGGAGTCTTCTTCACACATGACAGTTAATTAGAGTTCCACAGGGTTCTGTGCTAGTACCAGTTCTATTTACATTATACATGCTTCCCTTAGGCAGTATTATTAGAAAACATTGCATCAATTTTCATTGTTATGCAGATGATACCCAGCTTTATCTATCCATGAAACCAGATGACACACATCAATTAGTCAACCTGACATAAAGGCCTGGATGACCTCTAATTTCCTGCTTCTAAATTCAGATAAAACTGAAGTTCTTGTACTCAGCCCCACAAATCTTAGAAACATGGTGTCAAACCAGATACTTACTCTGGATGGCATTACCGTGGCCTATGTCCTTCAATGCACATATTAAGCAAATATATAGGACTGCTTTCATGCATTTTTACAAATTTGTGGTTCCTGGGCTACTTCAGAGTAGAATGGGAGGCAGAGCCTTCAGCTTTCAGGCCCCTCTTCTGTGGAACCAGCTCCCAGCTTGGATTCAGGAGACAGACACCCTCTCTATTTTTAAGATTAGGCTTAAAACTTTCCTTTATGATCAAGCTTATAGTTAGGGCTGGATCAGGTGACCCTGAACCACCCCTTTGTTATGCTGCTATAGGCCTAGGCTGCTGGGGGGTTCCCATAATGCACTGTTTCTTTTCATTCACCTTATTTACTCTGTTTATACCCCACTCTGTATTTAATCATTAATTATTATTAATCCCTGTCTCTCTTCCACAGCATGTCTTTTGTCCTGTCTCTCTCCCCTCAGCCTCAACCAGTCACAGCAGATGACTGCCCCTCCCTGAGCCTGGTTCTGCTGGAGGTATCTTCCTGTTAAATGGGAGTTTTTCCTTCCCACTGTCACCAAATGCTTGCTCATAGGGGGTTGTTTTGACTGTTGGGTTTGCCCAGTCGTCTCTGGCAATGCCAAACAGCTTATTCTACAGTTTTGATGTCAGTTCGTTTGGAGACGATTTTATTCATGATGGTCCTCAGCTCCAACGTAGAGATCTCCATGTCATGCTCGGTAGAGGCGAGCATTGTCATGTTGGAGAGTAGAGTTTGGTCCCAAACTCTGGAGATATGGGATTGATACTGGCTGCAGAATCTCATCTTGGTATCTCTCTGCTTTGAGATTTCTTTCACTGATGACCAGCCTAATTGTCAGCACTTGGGGTGCCAGAAGGTAAAAACAAGAGTCAGTAGCAGAGTAAGTTGTTTGGCAGTGGCAGGGAAGATTTTGCAAGTTTTTCATGGGCACAATCCACATACTCAACTCAGCCATTCAACCCACAAATACATTTTCATTATAAATGTGGCACAGGTTTTCCAGATTAAGATTTAAATACTGTTACAACAAAGGAATAATCGGCCAAACAAATTTGCTTTTACTTTTTGTTTGAAGTTTATATCAGTTCTTCCAGGTTGGCTGAAGACGAGAGAAAGGTGTACTTGATTATAGCCACCAGACGGCAGTAATGCAGCTATAAACCTGTAAAATTATAGAAGAAGATAGCCAAGTATAGGAACTCGGCTAGTGCCACCTCTATCATGTTATTGAACATCATGTCTGTGTAGAAGTAAAGAAAACTCGGCAGAACCATCCTGTTCCGAAACGGAGTCTTTAAGATGGAAGGCGAGGAGGAGAGGGGTGTTGTTCGTGTCAAAGTCAAGGTAGGATCATGAAGCTTTCTCTGACTTCCAAATAGGCTGCCGAAGACTGCTAGCAGCTAGCACACATGTTATGGTGTATGTGTTATCTGTAATGTTTGTTGTTTCAGTCAAACACGCTGTCGCGTTAATGTTAAACGTCGAAAACAAGCTCTCCGTATCCTACAGAAATTTCAACAGTGTATCTAGAGAGAGGGAGCCTCTCCCGGTGCTGTTCATCCGGTTTGTTTATCGCTAGCATTACATGTTCTCGGTGTTGATCAGACACCGTTTCCCATCAGTTTACGTCAAGTGAGTGAAGCAGTAAGGTATACCTGACACGGTCACGGTTATCGGTCACGGCACGTTCATAATATCCAACATAAGGCTACAGCAGCGGACTGCCACAGACGTGAGCTGACGTCACTTGCCTGCTCAAGAAAGACGCGTGCGTGTATGCGCGCGCCAGGGTTTTCGTGATGTCAAAGCGTTACCTGCATCAAAGCCGTCAGAGCTCATGGTTGTTGGCCTTTTTATTGAATGTTGCAGAACCGGTCAGATTTTAAAGGTCACCGCACGACGAACGTCACGAATAGCAGAGGAGTATACCGATACATACGCTGTATATGTGTGCGCAGGTTCCCAGTCATCCACGCTGTAGAATTTAATTTGTGTTAATAAGTAAATGGCTTTGATTGTGACGCGTGAATATTGACATTAACCCAAAAGAAGTTCAGAACACTGTTACAGAAAAGGACAGTAGAACATCAAAGCTACGGGTTCAGTATCTGAACACTTAGAAGCAAAAAACCCAAAACATGTTCAACTAATGAACCATATAATAATGACGTTCATAAAGGCTAATATATGAATTAGATTGTGTTGCCAAACAACATATTGGCAACAAAATAACCATGAATTACTATATCTTAATAAAAAGTAAGATGCAGTCAATACTCAATAATAGATAAATAAATGAAGGGTGGTTTCTTTGTTTGTTTGTTTGTTTGTTTGTTTGTTTGTTTGTTGGGGGGGGGGCTTTGAAGAGCTCCATGCAGTAGAACACGCCTTTCGTGGACCATTTGTGGATTTTTTTTTTTGTGCTTCAATATCATTCAACCACACCTGACAGCGCTACTTTGAAAATGTATTTGCATGCATTTTTTTATGCCTTACATTCAAACAGAAGAAAGGGATTCTTTGGTACTAGTTTATATTTTATTCTCTTTTGTCATGGTACGGAAATTTTAGTGGAAAAAAAATTAAACTTTTGCCTACATAATCTTTTTAGATTGTCAGAAATTGAATGTTGCAGTACAATATATATATATATAAGTGTATAAAATGGTGTACACAGTTGTGTTCGTGGTGACCTTTTACTTTGTTTTTATTGTGCCTCTTACCATGTTTTAGCCACACTATCAGGAATGTTTTGTACTTTTGTCAGTGATGAAGTTGCAGACATTGTAATGTCGTTTATTTATTTATTTTATCTTTCCCTCCAGAAATGTGATGGGGCACTTCCTGTGGAGTTTCGCTCCTTTGCTGTTGATCCCCAGATAACATCACTGGAGGTCTTGCAGCACATACTTATCAGAGCCTTTGATTTGAATGGGTAAGAGTGGTAACACTGGCTAAACTGACTCACAGAAAGGTTGAGGGAATGTATCTTAACAAGTTCAAATATGTGTCTTAAACTAGGAAGCGGAATTTCAGCATCAGTTACCAGTCTCGTGATCGCGGTGGTGCTGAAATGTACCTGTCTCTGTTGTCTGACTGGGACTTGGATGTTGCATTTGTCAGTGCAGCCAGACCATTTCTGCAGCTCAAGATGGACATAAAACCTTCAGAGGACAGTAAGAACACCAGCATCAACTTGAAGCAACTAACAAGACTGAATGCAGAAATGTTAAATAAATGTATTACAGAAAGCATAAGGAGTTTATCCTTATGCAGTCACATTCAGATACAAACACTTCCCTCCAAAAGTATTGAAGCCAATCCCTTTATTTCTGCCTTAGGCTGAAAACATGAAGTGAACTTTTGCATTCTTCTTATGTGATGCTTTTCCAGGCTTTCACTGCAGCCTCTTTCAGTTGTTTGTTTTGGGGGGGTTACACCCTCTGATCTCTTCTTAAGCAGGTAAAATGCTCTGTAGGGTTCAAGTCTGGAGATTGACCAGGCCAGTCTAAACCCTTCCACTTCCTGCCCCTGATGAAGTCCTGTGGCAGTGTGCTTTTGGGTCATTATCTTGCTGCACAATAAACGATCTCTCAACCAGTTTGGTTGCATCTGTCTTTAAACTGACAGACAAAATGTTTGTTTCTTTTGAGTTCATTGTACTGCTGACATCACGATGACATCATCAGTGAAGATTAATGAGGCTGTCACAGAAGAAGACATGACATCACCTCCACTGTGTTTCACAGTTGAGCTCGTATGTTTGGGATCATGAGCGGATCCTGTCTTTCTCCAAACTTTAGCCTTTACATTGGTAACGATTCATCTTTGTCTCATCAGTCAGTTTCTGAGGCTCGACTCTGAACTTCTTGGCAGATCCCAGCCGGGCCTTCCTGCTCTTCTTGCTAATTAGTGGTTTGCATCTTCTGGTGAAGTCTCTGTGCTTCTCTTCATGGAGGCTTCTGTGAACAGTAGCTTGTGAGACCTTCACTCCTGCCCTCTGGAGGTTGTTGCTGATGTCACTAACAGGGTCTTTCTTTACAGCACCCATAATGTTTCTGTCATCAGCTGCAGCTGTTTGCCTCGGTCTACCTGTTCCACGTCTGTTACTCAGTACACCTGTGACGACCTCCTTCTTCTTCAGGACGTTCCAAACTGTTGTACTGGCTGTGGCCGATGTTTGTTCATTGGCTCTGATTGATTTTCTATCTTCTCTCAGCTTCACAATTACTTGTTTCTCGCCCACAAGCAGTGCTCTGGTTTTCATGTTGCTTCCTGCTCTAACTATAAACGCACAGCCTGCACAGGCAGAACCCAAATCTGAAACTGAGCGCTGACATTCAGCGTTATTGATTGTTTGAATAATAAATGTAACAGGCCACACCTGGGCAACAAAACACACCGGTCAGTCACATGTTCCAATACTTTTACTCACAGGAAAAATGTCTGGGTTCAGACAAAAGGTGCTATTGTCTGAACTGGGTGTCAGATCCAGATGTTGATCTTTTGTCTCATGTTCATCTTTTAATGTCAAATCCAGATGTTTTCAGTCTACAGTAAAAATAAAGGGACTGTTGCTATACTTTTGGAGGAGAGTTAGTTTGAGTGAAAGTAAAGGAGTCACATTTTTTTTTAAATTAATAAAGATCTTACAGAATTATACAAAGGAGTATTAGGCCCCTCAATGTGGCCCTAATACTCCGTACAGTTAAGATGTGGTGAGTTGAGGATTTTGTTTCCCATCACATCCATTTTTAAAAGTCTGTTTGCACAAGAGAAATAATCCCAGCAAACAACAACTCTTTCAAACTTAAACCAGGCACCAGAAAGGGGAAAATGACGGACAGGAGAAATTGTTGTCAAGACTACTTTTCATTGCAGGCCCTGTTTTGGAGGACTGGGACATCATAAGCCCCAAAGATGTGATTGGCTCTGAGCAGCTTCTTACAGAGAGGACTAGATCTTTGGCATCTGCAGCTCTTCCCTTCACGCAGTCTCTACTGTCCCAGGTTCCTTGGCCTCGTCTCGCCTTGCTCAGTCTGTTCAGCTTAGCATACTCTCTGAGCCAAAGTCTTATGTACCTGTTTCAATTCTGTTTAGGTGGGGAGGACCCTGTCCAGGGTCCAGCAGGCCTTCAGCTGGCCTTATGGGGAGGAGATCAAGCCTTTCAAGCCCCCTCTGAGTGACGCTGAGTTTCACAGTTACCTTAATGGACAGGGTCAGTTGACCCGGCCTGAGGAACTCAGACTGCGAATTTACCATGGTGGTGTGGAGCCTTCACTGCGGAAGGTTTAGCACCTGTGTTTTATTAATATTTTATATCAGCACCATGCACGACATACTCTTAATAAGATTAGTTAAACTTAATAAATCCTGATGCTAATTCTGGCTGACTTACTGAATTCTAACTCTGACTCTTGGCTTAGAATTTCAACAAGGAATCAGCAGCTTGCAAGCAGAAATTATTTATTTTCAGCAGATTTAAACTGATATTGAACCATTTGTGATTTTGTTTTTTGAATGAAAAGATAGAACTTAAGATTTTAATATGTGTAATTATAGAATCTGTATTTCATGACTTGCATTTCTTAAGGATTAACTTTTACTTTGTCCGCTGCTGGTTAGGTGGTTTGGCGTTACCTCCTGAACGTCTACCCAGATGGACTGAGCGGACAGGAGAGAATGGACTACATGAAGAGGAAGACGAGGGAGTATGATCAGCTGAAGAGAGAGTGGACAGCCCGGGTCAGCCATGAGGACCTTGAATTTATCCGTGGGAATGTTCTCAAAGATGTCCTGAGGACGGACCGGGCTCATCCATACTATGCAGGCTCAGAGGACAGTCCACATTTGACTGCCCTCACAGACCTGCTCACCACATTTGCCATCACTCATCCACAGGTTTGTGTTGGTGTTTGATAGCATTATCTGGAATCAGGATCTTCTCTAATCTGAATCTCACAAGGCAGGGATTTTTCACTGTGGGGGACAGGTTCATTTCTTTATTCTGAATATACAAAGAATGAACTTACTGTAGTACTACCACAGTTGCAGTAGAAGCGATTGTGACAGAGTTTTTTCAGAGCATCAGAAGTGACCGTCCCTCTGCTATTCCAGCCGTATCTGAACCCACAAACATGATGGGTATTTTTAGGCTCTGTGTAGCATGCACATAAAGAAGAAATCCTTTAGAAAATCTGTTGAGAAATTATCAAAATCTTCATTATAACTCTAGAATATTCTGGTTGGAAGTTTTATTCACTATCACAGTAATCCAAAACTGCATGATAAACTGCAAGCAGCAGCTGCTAATAGCAACTTCTGTTATATTTATATATATATATATATATATATATACAGGGTTGGACAATGAAACTGAAACACCTGGTTTTAGACCACAATAATTTATTAGTATGGTGTAGGGCCTCCTTTTGTGGCCAATACAGCGTCAGTCCGTCTTGGGAATGACATATACAAGTCCTGCACAGTGGTCAGAGGGATTTTAAGCCATTCTTCTTGCAGGATAGTGGCCAGGTCACGACGTGATGCTGGTGGAGGAAAACGTTTCCTGACTCGCTCCTCCAAAACACCCCAAAGTGGCTCAATAATATTTAGATCTGGTGACTGTGCAGGCCATGGGAGATGTTGAACTTCACTTTCATGTTCATCAAACCAATCTTTCACCAGTCTTGCTGTGTGTATTGGTGCATTGTCTTCCTGATACACGGCACCGCCTTCAGGATACAATGTTTGAACCATGGGATGCACATGGTCCTCCAGAATGGTTCGGTAGTCCTTGGCAGTGACGCGCCCATCTAGCACAAGTATTGGGCCAAGGGAATGCCATGATATGGCAGCCCAAACCATCACTGATCCACCCCCATGCTTCACTCTGGGCATGCAACAGTCTGGGTGGTACGCTTCTTTGGGGCTTCTCCACACCGTAACTCTCCCTGATGTGGGGAAAACAGTAAAGGTGGACTCATCAGAGAACAATACATATTTCACATTGTCCACAGCCCAAGATTTGCGCTCCTTGCACCATTGAAACCGACGTTTGGCATTGGCACGAGTGACCAAAGGTTTGGCTATAGCAGCCCGGCCGTGTATATTGACCCTGTGGAGCTCCCGACAGACAGTTTTTGTGGAATCAGGAGAGTTGAGGTGCACATTTAATTCTGCCGTGATTTGGGCAGCCGTGGTTTTATGTTTTTTGGATACAATCCGGGTTAGCACCCGAACATCCCTTTCAGACAGCTTCCTCTTGCGTCCACAGTTAATCCTGTTGGATGTGGTTGGTCCTTCTTGGTGGTATGCTGACATTACCCTGGATACCGTGGCTCTTGATACATCACAAAGACTTGCTGTTTTGGTCACAGATGTGCCAGCAAGACATGCACCAACAATTTGTCCTCTTTTGAACTCTGGTATGTCACCCATAATGTTGTGTGCATTGCAATATTTTGAGCCAAACTGTGCTCTTACCCTGCTAATTGAACCTTCACACTCTGCTCTTACTGGTGCAATGTGCAATTAATGAAGATTGGCCACCAGGCTGGTCCAATTTAACCATGAAACCTCCCACACTAAAATGACAGGTGTTTCACTTTCATTGTCCAACCCCTATATATATATACACACACACTCAACACACAGAAATATGTTTTTAAAAATCCATATACAAAATTAAATATGTATTCAAAGATGCTAGAAGAATTTCCTTTTTTGTCTTAAGTTTTAAAAAGTTTTCAGTTATCCGTTTGTTTTTCAGTTAAACATAGTGCTTGAGAGTTCAGTGCATCATTGTCATCTTGCTCCACAGAAACATAGCTGTGTATCGTCTGCGTAACTATGGTAACAAATGTCATGCTGGCTCAAAAGGTTGCCAAGTGGCAACATGTATAAGGAGAAAAGTAAAAAACCAAGACAATTGCCCTGTGGAACACCACATGAAAAGGCATGAGTGGTTGAAACTTGATCTCCTCAGGTGATGAAGTATTTCTTGTCAGTAATATTTAAACAATTCAAGAACATTATCAGAAAAACCAACCCAGTACTCCAGTCGGTGGATGAGGATTTTATGGTCTCACAAGTTAGTCTGAGGTCACTGCAGTGGTATGCAAAAGTTTGGGCACCCCTGATAATTGTCATGATTTTCCTTTATAAATTATTGGTTGTTCGGATCAGCAGCTTCAGTTAAATCTATCATATAGCAGATGAACACAGTGATATTAGAGAAGTGAAATGAAGTTTATAGGATTTACAGAAAGTGTGCAATAATTATTGAAACAAAATTAGGCAGGTGCATAAGTTTGGGCACCCTTGTAGATTTATTAATTTAAATACCTTTAGCACTAATTATTGGAACACAAAATTTGTTTTGTAAGCTCATTGACCCTTGACCTACATACACAGGTGAATCCAATTATGAGAAAGGGTTAAGGTGGCCAGTTGCAAGTGTTTCTCCTCTTTGCATCTTCTCTGAAGAGTGGCAACATGGGAGCCTCAAAACAGCTCTTAAATGAGCTGAAGACAAAGATTGTTCAACATCATGGTTTAGGGGAAGGATCCAAAAAGCTCTCTCAGAGATTTCAGCTGTCAGTTTCCACTGTGAGGAACATGGTGAGGAAATGGAAGACCACAGGCACAGTTCTAGTTAAAGCCCAAAGTGGCAGGCTAAGAAAAATCTCAGATAGGCAGAGGCGAAGGATGGTGAGAACAGTCATAGTCAACCCACAGAGCAGCTCCAAAGACCTCCAACATCATCTTGCTGCAGATGGTGTCACTGTGCATCGTTCAACTATTCAGCGCACTTTGCACAAGGAGAGGCTGTATGGGAGAGTAATGCAGAAGAAGCCTTTTCTGTGCCAACACAGTGCATAGCAGCTACCTAAACTCTGCTCCCACTGAGGTAGATTATCTCATCGATAGTTTTACATCCTCATTGCGTACGACTTTGGATACTGTGGCTCCTCTGAAAAGGAAAGCCTCAAATCAGAAGTGCCTGACTCCGTGGTATAATTCACAAACGCACAGCTTAAAGCAGATAACCCGTAAGCTGGAGAAATCACTGGGAAATCCTGAAGTCATTTTTGACCAGGATATGTCCTTCAATGCTCATATTAATTATGTAGGACTGCTTTCTTGCATTTGCACAATATTTCTAAAATTAGAAACATCCTGTCTCAGAATGATGCTGAAAAGCTAATTCATGCATTTATTATTTCTAGGCTGGATTATTGTAATTCATTATTATCAGGCTGTCCTAAAAGCTCCCTGAAAAGCCTTCAGCTGATCCAAAATGCTGCAGGTTGTCATTCCTACTGTGGCCAAGTGCTTGCTCATAGGGGGTCATTTTCAAACCTGACAATGACCTAAGCAGTCAGTGGTGTAAAATGTGTATAAACAAGAGAAAGAACGTAATGAATTTTAAATAAATATAGGGAAACATAATAACAGATATCGGAAGGAGCAAAAATATTTGATCGAACATTTCTTAGCCTTTGTCCTCACCAACTCTGGGTAATTCTGCCAACTTGAAATCAGCTGTAGACAGGAATCAGTTATTGGAACTAAACAAACTGGGGCCTCATTTATTAAAGCACATAGTGGGTAATTCTGCTTAAAAAAACGGTAAATTTTAAAAGAAAACCCAAGAAAACAATAAACCCCACCAAAAGTAGACTATATCAGTGGGAACGCATCATTCACAATGGATGATTTAGCTAAACACAATTTGACATACTTCAGCTGAACAGTTAAGAGTAGCATTTGCCTGGTTCTTTTTCTCTTGTTGCATTTAGATTTACAGTTTCCTTAAAACTGTTCTATATCTTTTATTAATTAAAGTATTTTTCTTTGTTTTTTGATCTAACATGGTTTAGAAATCAGTTTTTGTGTGAACTGTAATCTTCTATAACTTTTTGTCACTGTTTTGTTTTTCAGATATCTTACTGTCAAGGCATGAGTGATATTGCCTCCCCTATACTTGCTGTAATGGACAACGAGGCCCACGCCTTCATTTGCTTTTGTGGCATCATGAAACGCTTGGAGGGAAACTTCCGGCCAGATGGGCAGCTCATGTCTATTAAGTTCCAGCATCTAAAGCTGCTTCTGCAGTACTCAGATCCTGAATTCTACTCTTATCTGGTGTCCCGAGGAGCTGACGAACTCTTCTTCTGCTACCGTTGGCTTCTTCTTGAACTTAAGCGAGAGTTTGCATTTGATGACGCTCTGAGGATGCTGGAAGTTACTTGGAGCTCTCTGCCCCCAGATCCTCCTGAAACTGAAGTGGAGCTTCTGGGGCCACCGCTGGAAGCTGATGAAACAATGTTCTGCAATGTTAAGGACCAGACAGTTGAGAACTGCCTCCGAGATGATAAGGAACAAAAAGAGAAGCAGCGTAGACGGCACATGCTGCGGCCTTCAAGAGAAGAACCAGACATGAGCATAAATGCTGTCATTGAAGACACAGATGGGCAAAATGCAGGCACTGGAAAAGGAAATGAGGGAGGTGAATGTGATAATCCTCAGGTGACCATGCAAAAGGCGGTGGGTTCTCCCTTTGAGAGGCAGACTAGTTTTGGGGAGTTTAAATACTATACTGCCCGAAATGAAGACAGCTTTGATATGGAGGATTGCGAACAGCATCCTCCATATCAACAGGGTTCGCTGACTTCAGAGTCAGTAATGAGCATCTCAAGGCGACAGTCCACAATTGACAGTGAGGAGGACCCAGGAGAGCAGACGCCTCTAATTAAAAACTGTGACAGTACTGTCTCTCCTCTTTTCCCAAGCAACCAACCAGTCTGGAAAACTGGCTCTTCTGTTTCTCCCTTATCTTCAGCGTCACCATCTAGCTGGCCTGGTATTTCTCTAGACTCTCCTCCAAAATCCACTTCACCATGCACAACCGAAGAAACTGAACCCTTGCCGAGAACTGGCCCAAAAGTGTCAGCTTCGTCTACTCAACTGCTCAGCAGTACACTTATCAGTTCACCCACAACCCCCACTGTAAGAACATCTGTTGCCTCTCCCTCTCATACGCAAAGCAAATCCCTGCGCTCTTCACCCATTTTGACCTTTGGAAGAGGAACATCACTGTCTGGTACCAGGTTGTCCTCCAACAATCTCCCCTCACCTGGCAACAAATCTCCCAGCACCACAGCTAACACACCCAGTTCTCTAAAAACTGAGACCACTAGCATTAAACCGTGTTCCTTGCCACCTCCTCAAGAGTTTGGTAAAGGCAACCCCTTCATGCTGTTCCTTTGTCTGTCCATCCTGCTGGAGCATCGAGACCACATCATCAAGAACAGCTTGGATTACAATGAGTTAGCCATGCACTTTGATCGCCTTGTGCGACGCCACAACCTGAGCAGGGTGCTGCAAAGAGCCAAGGCATTATTTGCAGAGTATTTGCAGAGTGAAGTGTGGGACTCAGAAGAAGGGGACGAGGTTAGCTCAGACTCCCCAACAACAGCTGCAGCTGCTCAGCACTCCCCATCTTCAGCAGTCTCTGCCAGACCCTTTTACAGCCCTTTAGCATCTCCTCAGTCAACATCTCCAAATTCAACCTATAATTTGGCAACCACCATTACTTCTCCAATAGCTCAAGATTCATTTTCCACCAGTTCCTGATTTTCTTCACTGCCTGCCTTTCCTCCGTGAACTCGGTGGTAGATTGTGGGAGGTGTAGATCTTTTAAGGCAGCGTCCCACGTTGAGCTGGGCAGTTTATAATCTTATCATTCTGTCGCTGACTGAATACCTATATTCTTTAAAGTCAGTATTATTCTTTTTTCTCTTTTCTTCCATTGAAGTAGGGATGAAGGAGCTTCACATTTCATTGGATTCTGTTCTAAAGTTGATGATTCATGAAACTGTGATTCAGGAATTTGTCAGACAGTAAGGCTGTCTGAGTTTTACTAGAACACAACAATTTAGCCACTTGGTGCATTTAGCCTATGTTGCCCTTTTTATTATATTTGTTTACAAGCTGATTTTCTGTCCAAGAAGCCATGGAAGTGTCTTAACTAAAACACAAGAGTTAAATTCATTAAAAACATGACAGGGCTGGTTTCTTAAAATCTAGACTCAAGTCATTGCTTTCATCCATCCAAAGTACACTAGCTGCTATATAATTGCCATGATTTTTTGTGTATTTTGTTGTTGTTGTTTTTTAATAACCCTGAATGCGACTCAGCTACTGGTACATTTTGCTTTCAGTTGCTCAGAAAATAAAGGCCCAATACGAATGTTGGCCTGTGGCCCTAAAAATGTAATCTGATTCTCTAAATGTTTTCTGTTGTTTTAAAGACAGAATCATACGGGAACATCTTTGGAAACATTCTTACAAACAGGGATGCAATTTTAAAATTGTTGGAGGAACTTAATATTACCATCAGCTGCTAGTTAACTTTGGTCATTCAACATAGGCCACAGCTTTGAAAGCTAGCAAGGAGTGGCTTGCTAACTATGTAGTGAGCATGTAATTATGCAGCTCTTGGCATCTTTACAAAGAAAATTGCAAAAGATGCGCAATGCAGCAAATGGCGTCCCATGCTTGAGTCCATTTCTGCCTGAGATTGCTTGGTGTTAGAAACAGGTTGTCCTCTATTACACTGAATTGAGGCAGCTAGTTGTGAACTGGTGCCATACAAATAATATTGATTTGAATTGAAAAAAATACTTGGCAGTGAGTGACCACACTTAAAACATGACCATAGCTGCATATTTATTGGCCAGTAGTTCCTAATAGAATGACTGTGCTCCAGATGGACTGATTTATTTACAAATAAATATTTTATAGGTAAACTAATACAGCATGGAGTCGCAAGGCTAGCTCTCCATTACCTCTTGATCTCCAAAAGGAATAGAACACCCTACCCTATGCTGAAGAACACAAGATAAAGGGGTAGGTCCTGATGGTGGAATTGAGATAGGGCCACCATCTCTGATCCAGCCACTGGCAGCATCTCCTCAAACCATGTCAGTGGCTGCAATGCTGGATAAATCTGTGGTTCTAGACCACCTTCTACAAATACCAATTTGTCTCCCTGTGCTGGACTCATACATTAAAACTACATCAGTAGTAAAGTACTGTACATTGTGTAATGCTTTTATGGAGATATGTTTCATTTTAGCACTTTGGTTATTGCTGTTTCCCAAAGACCATTTTTCTTGTTTTCAGTTTTCCAATTTTAAAGAAACATGGAGACATCTGTCTAAAAAAGGCTCATGTGTTATATGAATGCATGTCTCATGTTTTTTGTTCTTTTCAATGAGATGGTAGAAACTGAAATCCAGATTGTAAAATAAGTATTTTTTTTTCTTTTTAAATGTAACAAATATTATAATAGCATGTTGGGATATAATTTAATGTAACCTCATACAGCAATGACAGAAATGATCAGCCATGGCAACCTTTTGGTATAAAAGTGCCTCGTGCTTGAATTATTAGCCTTGATTTAATTCATATGTGCTCCTGGCATCTGTTCACATAATGACAGGCTGAGTGACATTTAAATGACATAATTGACTGACCTTTTTAAATTTTAGAACATCTGATGTTCCAAAGTGTTGGGGCCTAGCTGGTGAGCTGTGAATTTTAAGTGTAGTGCAATACTAACAACATTTAACCAAACTCTTTATGTAAGGCGTGATCACAGTTTCTGGGATTGGTCTCTAAATCCTTACCTGATTTAAATTTAGTTGATCTCCCATTCAGGATCACCTCACTGGAAGTCCTGTTATGTGTCCTTGTACTTGGGTCTTTGTGGTGCCTGCTGGATCCTTCAACTGGGTTTTCATTTGGCACATGGATGAAATCGCAGGGAGGGAAATAAAGGGCCATGATTATTTTACAGTTCAAGATATAGTTCTGGCTGTCTGTTCTAAGAGTTCTTCCTCAGCTCAGCACATTACAGTGGAATTCCTCATTGGCAGTTTGACCTTGGGGGCAGATTCACCCTTGTCTCCCTTATGTCCCTGGTCTCATTCCTCATCTGATGTTCAGCTTTCGGTTTTGAAACTGGGTTGCGCTTGATACCCAGCTCTCATTGCTGTTGCTAATCCTTTTTGCTAATTTTAGGTGTGTCAGAAACTGAATTTGATATTTGCTTTATGTTCAAGTTTGAGGTCTCTGGTGTGCACAGTTAGTGATCAAAACAGGACTTCCATTGAGCTACCAAAAGGGGCAGCTGAAAGCTGATGGACATGCCCAAGGAAGATGATTTTAAATGGGAGATTGGTCAAATGTAAATTAGGTAAGTTATTGCTTTGTTTTGTTTTGTTTGGACCTCATTGGATATGCCTGTGAAATCAAATCTAATGCAGTGCATTGACTCTGATTTAAAATCTACTTTCACAAAGCTTAGACATTTTCTGTTTGTGTTGATATGAACAAAAGAAGCAATTATGCTAATATTGTGGACACAATGGGTGGAGGTGGTGATGTTCTGTCTTCATTACATTCTGCAGGCAATGTAATATTTTCTCCACTCAACAAACATGAAGGGGGCAAAATGTACTGTTCAAAATAAATTAAACTTTTAAATCAGAGTATAGTATCAACTCAGTTCAATTTCTGGGATATTGATCTGGTAGTTTAAGTAGCAGAGGGTTGTTCATCAGTTTCAGCACTGTTGGTGCAAATAAACAACAGGTGCGCTAGAAGGGCAACAATGTGACAACACCCCCGAAAGATATAGTTTTACGGGTGGAGGCCATTCACATTTTTTCCCCTCATCTTGTCTGACTTTTCCCCGCACTAGTTTTGCATTTGGCCAGGGTCAGCATCAATACTGGTAGTCTGGACGCCTGCAGGTTGGCACATTAATATGTGCTGTTGCCAGGTTTGCTGTGTCTCCCAGCAAAGTCCCAACAGCATGGAGGAGATTCCAGGAGAAAAGCTAGGAGAGCTGGCCAGGGCCGTAGAAGGTCCTTAACCCATTAGTAGGACTGTTGCATGGAGGAGCAGGTTGAGCATTATCAGAGCTACAAAATGACCTCCAGCAGCCACTGGTGTGAATGTCTCTGTCAATCAGAAACAGACTCCATGAGGGCGGCCTGAGGGCCAGATGTCCTCTAGTGGGCGCTGTGCTCAGTGCCCGGCACCGTGGAGCCCGATTAGTATTTACCATAGAATACCAGAATCAGCAGGTTCACCACTGGAGCCCTGTGTTTTTCACAGGTGGGAGCAGGTTCACCCTGAGCACATGTGACAGACCTGAAAGGGTCTGGAGAAGCCGTGGAGAACGTTATGCTGCCTGTACTCGTGACCATGACCACTTTGGTGGTGGGTCAGTGATGGTCTGGGAGGCATATCCATGGAGGGACACACAGACCTCTACAGGCTAGGCAACGGCACCCTGACTGCCATCAGGTATCAGGATGAAATCCTTGGACCTGTGAGACCCTGCACTGCTGCAGTGGGTCCTGAGTTCCTCCTGGTGCACCACAATGCCTGGCCTCATGTGGAGAGAGTATGCAGGCAGTTTCTGGAGGATGAAGGAACTGATACTATTGACAGGCCCCCAAACTTGCCTGACTTAAAGCTACATATGGACCCAATGCTCACCTACATTCTTTGTGAATCTTTTTTTTAACATGCCAATGGCCTAACACGGAGAAGAAACCTTCCAAAATTGTACAATTGTAACAATACTAATTCAGTGAGTAGGCTACTTGCTGACTGACTTTGTGTGTCAGCATGCATTCGGGTAGTTGGGGCAGGTATGCACATTGGCAATGGTCCATCAGTGAGTCATTTGTGGATGAGGCTACAAAACATAATGGTTAAGCTCAGGTAACCATGAAGTGGTATGAGGGGGGCCCCCAAATCAAATTTTGCTTAGTGCCCCTTGAAGGGGGCAGCACGGTTGCGTGGTGGTTAGCACTGTGGCATCACAACAAGAAGGTCCTGGTTTGAATCCACCTTGCCTGGGGCCTTTCTTTTTGCATGTTCTTACCATGTTTGCGTGCGTCTTCTCCGGGTACTCCGGTTTCCTCCCGCAGTCCAAGGACATGCAGTTACTGGGGTTAAGTTAATTGGTGAGCCTAACTTGCCCATAGGTGTAAATGTGTGAGTGCCAATGGTTACCTGTCCCTCTTTGTTAGCCCAACCTGTCAAGGGTGTACCCTGCCTCTCACCCTGTGATAGCTGGGATAGGCTCCATCTGTCATCTCATTAGGAGCCCCACTATTGTCAGGCATGCATACAAGCATGTTGGAGCCACACAAACTCCTGAGAACCCTTTTTGAGTTGCTGCAATGAAATTTGGGCAAAATGTTCCAGCCTGCTGCATCATTTTTGCACTTTGATTTTCAGGGTGTCTTTGAATTCAGCCTCTGTAGGTTGATAATTTTCATTTCCAGCAGATGATGTGGCATCCTTTCATTCCTAACACATGACCCACTCAATTTTTCCCCTTTTGAGATCTGATGTGTTTTCAAAGTGTTCCTTTATTTGACCAGTGTACATATTTATGTTCTTGGCCATGATGCTGTCAATAAGCTGCACAATTGTAGGTTGGACTTAAGAAATTGCTTTAAAAATGCTTACTCTTGATTAGTTTATCTGTGTATTAAGAATGTGGCCCTGGATTTATAGTGGGCCACATGAGTCCATCCCTCCAGCTCACGGTGGATTTCTGGACCTCAGCTCGGTTCTGCTATGTGGGATCCGTCAGGGATATCGGAGCACAATTACAAAGTGGAGGAGTAGATTTTTTTTTTCTTTTAAGCATTACATAGTCTTGATTTCTAAGTGACAGATATTCTGTATGCACAGTAGTCTGTTACGCAAAAGATTAAACAGGTAAAGTGTTGAATCCTCCTCCAATAAGGAAGTTCCTTCTGAGGAGTGTTTCTGTTTTGGATAGAATTTGAAAGGATTCTGATATCTTTATAGAAGTTCTTGGTCTTGTGGTTATTATTCAGAGGTCCTGTTTGGCCTCCTTTTATATGTCAGTATTTAATTGCAAAATCAAACTGAAGTAACTGGATTGCTTAGACTGTAAGCTAGCAATATGTGCATTTTTTAAAACAAGATTTATCTCATGTATGTAAACAAAAGTTAAACTTTTTAATCAAACAATGTTACTGATTGTATATTGGACACAAATAAATATTCAGTGCAGCTGACTGCATGGAGGGTGACTGATTCCTGAAGGTTGCATGTAGAATTTGAAATACTGGGTAATAATAATGTTGTGTTCAAAGTGTATCAAAGCATTTCTTTTTTATATTTGTAAGCTGATACAATAGATAAAACTTGCCATACCATGGTACAATTTTACTTAAGTAGATCTTGTACTTCCTCTTTAATTTAAGTCAGTTTTATTTATTTAGCACCAAATCACAACAAACAGTCGCCTCAAGGCGCTTTCGTTTTACTCTTTACCTAGTTAAACATTTTAAGTAGTCACAATTGAGCTTTTAGTTTAGTTGATGCACACCTGAGGTTCACCCTTGTTTTACTTTAGGTTTCTATCACTTTCACTCACCTGGAACACAAAGCAGCAGAAGAGAAGTGTGATTCATCCCTCCAGAGGGCACGTCTCCACTGCTCTAGAGTCCAGTGGCGGCGTGCTTTACACCACTGCATCCGACGCTTGAGCTTGGTGATGTAAGGCTTGGATGCAGCTGCCATGGAAACCCATCCCATGAAGCTCTCTACACTTTGTTCTTGAGCTGATCTGAAGGCCACATGAAGGTTGGAGGTCTGTAGTGACTGACTCTGCAGAACGTTGGTGACCTCTGTGCACTATGACCCTCAGCATCCTCTGACCCCACTCTGTGATTTTACGTGACCTGTCGTGTGTTATGTGTGTGTTATTGGCCCAATACGCCTTATGTTCTTTGAGTTGCGTGTTTAGCATGAATTAGGATTTTTGTTTGCCATTGTTTTCTGTTTAGTTATTTGTGTTTAGTGCCTGTTCCCCTCATGTTTTTCCCATGATCTCTGTTCAGGTGTTGTTATCCCTCCGGTGTCATGTCTGTGTTATGTTTTGTTTCCCGTGTCCTCCTGTCTGGTCAGTGTTCCTGTGTCTGTCTTGTCCCCGTGTCTTAGCCCTTCTCTGTGTTTAGTTCCCTTCCCGTTATTTCCTTGTGTGGGTTTTAGGTCCCCTCTCCTGTGGCTTTAGAGTTCCGTTCTCCCTGTGTTTTCTCTTAGTGTCTTGACTTGTCTGTCTTTCCCTGTGTTGTCAGGCTGTGTTCAAGTGGGTGTCTGTTTAGTCATGTTTAGGTTCCTTCTGTGTTAAGTCTGCGTGTGTGTCAAGGTTGGTCACTTCCTGTTTTATTTTGACAGTCTCGTGTTCCTTGTGCTTTGTGTTTAGTTTTGCTTCCCCTTGTCTCATCAATGTAATTATGTTCTCCTCACTTGTTTACACTCCCCTCGTTATCCCTTTGTGTCGTTTATCTCCTGCTGTGTGCCTGTGTATTTAGTGTTTTGAGTTTATTCTGTATCGCCTGAGTTCAAAAAATAAATATTAAGTTTGACTTTAGTTGTGTCTCGTGAGTCCTGCTTTGAGGTCCTCTGCTTTGCCTGCCACTTCATGGTAGGTCACTGTTGTTCCCATTGTCTTCCAAATTTCAGGACTGGACTTGTTACACAGGTATCATCCTGTCACGGCACCACACTGGAATTCACTGAGCTCAGTGATCGCTGGAGCCTTAGAAATGTCTTTGTAACCCTTCCCAGACTCATAGATATCAGTGACTTTGTTTCTTGTCTGTTCTTGAGTTTTGTTATAAATTAATTCAACAAGAGAGGTTGGGGGGGCTGCTTTTTCCACACAGGAGGGTTTGGATAGATCTTTTGTCCCTTAAATTAAATAATTTAAAAACTGCATTTTACATTTGCTTGGGTTATCTTTGTTTAATATTAAAATTTGTTTGATCTGAAACATACAAGTGTGGCAATTCTTTAAAAAGGAAAGAAAGAAAAGAAATCAATTCTGTTTTATTTATGTAGCGCCAAATCACAACAAATAGTTGCCTCAAGGCGCTTTGTGGGTGAAGACCCTACAATAATACAGAAAAAAAACCCAACAGTTAAAATGACCCCCTGTGAGCAAGCACTTGGTAACAGTGGGAAGGAAAAACTCCCTTTTAACAGGAAGACACCTCCAGCAGAACCAGGCTCAGGGAGGGGCAGTCATCTGCTGTGACTGGTTGGGGCTGAGGGGAGAGAGACAGGACAAAAGACATGCAGAGAGGCAGAGAGTAATAATAACTAATGATTAAATGCAGAGTGAAGTATAAACAGAGTAAATAAGGTGAATGAGAAGAAACAGTGCATTATGGGACCCCCCCCCCCGGCAGCCTAGGCCTATAGCAGCATAACTAAGGGGTGGTTCAGTGTCACCTGATCCAGCCCTAACTATAAGCTTGATCAAAAAGGAAAGCTTTAAGCCTAATCTTAAAAATAGAGAGGGTGTCTGTCTCCTGAATCCAAGCTGGGAGCTGGTTCCACAGAAGAGGGGCCTGAAAGCTGAAGGCTCTGCCTCCCATTCTACTCTTAATTATCCTAGGAACCACAAGTAAGCCAGCAGTCTGAGAACAATGTGCTCTATTGGGGTGATATGGGACTATAAGGTCTCTGAGATAAGATGGTTTTTTTTACAGAATTAACAAATTAATTTAAAACAATATTAGTTGTATGTTTGTGTTTAATTGAAGAGATAAATTAATTAATAAAAATCTGGACCAAATTTCATTAAAATGTCTTTTTAATCTAATCTAAAACACGGGAACTGAAAATACATCGACCTTTAAAATAGATAATTTCTTTTGTTTTGCTTTTAAAAGATAATACTTGTTTATAAACACCTCTTAAAATGCATTTGCAGAGTAAAGTCGGGGACATTTCAGCTCCTGAAAAGCGTAAATACGAGTGAAAGTAAACGTAAATAAAAGAACATTCAAAACGTGTATTAATAGAGATGAGAATGAACCATAACAAGGGGGACGTTTGGCACACTTGGAGAATTTGGACAAAATTGTTACAACATAATATCCTGAGCTCGAGCTTATTTTTCTAACAAGCCCTCTTTCAGATGAAATGATTTAAAATGTAAGAATTTCTTTTATAGTGTTACCACCCTGAAATTAGTCCCACATATTCCAGCAGAGGCGCTACAGTTATGTAAAACACTTATTTAACGCACGTAAACGTGTGTGCGTGTGCAGTAAAAATCCGCAGCGTACGTTATCCTCAACCACCTCCTGGGGGCAGTAATGTACCAAATGTACTTTCAGGAGATGCACCAGAAGAAGGGTTAGCGGATTGGTTTCCGGTTCCGGGCTGGCAGTATCCTTCACAAACAGGGAAAATGTTGACTCGATTTTCACGAATCGGGATCGCTTTGCCCCGGTTACTCTGTAATCCACCTGCTCGGTTCGTCTCTCAGTCAAAACCGAGCGGTGCTGCAGGTTCGACCGCTGTGACGGAGCTCCACCCCTCCGGAGAGCAGTCTGGGCACGGTGAGGTCAGCCCGTATGTCAAGGTGAGTTATACTCCATGATACTTTGGGACACCATGTTGATGTTTTTAAAATATGATGTGACCTACACAGACACGTGGTTGCCCAACTGGCAGGAAAAAAATGTGGCGTTGAACCAAAAACGCGTCACACGGCGCTGCTTCGGAACCGGCCTGCACCGAACTGTCAACTAGCTAGGTTCACGCACTGCGTGTGCAGCACTAGTATTTCCCTCCTCTGTATTAGCAAGTAAACGTAGCACAAAAAGTTGTAACAATGCTTCTTGGTAATAAATCTTACAGTGTTGGAAAGCCTGTTTATTACCTTACACGGAGCCACATTTGTAAGGAAAATGCGTTGTTGAGTCGCAGAGTTCAGTATGTGAGTTGCGCCCATGATAAACTTGTCAACGCATCTCTGCCAAACAGCTGATCATGTTATTACCTCTGGTTTGGTGTCATTTATTGAATTGGATGATTGAAGTCTGTACCGTGTGGAAGGACCACACACAACAGCCTGGCGCCTCCGCCTTATGCTGCTCACCAGCTTGGTCACACACTGCTTTGGAACAGCATCCCATTCTTCAACCGGATTTTGCTGCAAGTCAGCCAGCGTGGTTGTGTTGTTGACTCTGGCATGAACAGAGTCAACAACACAAGCTGATCCACAAGTATTCAATGGAGTTGAGGTCAGGACTGCAGGCAGGCCATCCCATCCTCTCCCAAATCTTGGAGGTTAGTCTCTGATCAGCCCCGCTCTGTGGGCTGAGTGTCGTCATCTTAGACAATCAAGTTGAGTCCCAGACTGTGCTGATATGGGATTGCCACTGGCTGCAGAATGTCATGTGGATATCGCTCTGCATTGAGCTTGCCTCCAATCACAAGAAGCCAGATTGTCAGCACCTGGGGTACTAGAAGCTCAAAGCAAGGGGAGGAAAGAAGTCGTGTTCACAGAATAAACAAGTAGGATGAAGCAGGACGGCCTGCCGGATGCACTGACACAGCTCGAGGTTCCATTTTTCAGTTTGATGGAGCTGTTTCTGCCAGAAAATATTATTATAACATGTCGACAGAAAAAGGCATCAAACACATGAAAAGTAAATGAAAGGATGGAGCTGGGTCTTCTGAAAGGGCCTTATTCTGCAGAGAGGCTCTCAGTTCCAGGAGACTCTTTAGTCTTAAGATGATCAGCTGCATACGTGACCACAGAGCTTTCTATCATGTTGAGTTATTTGTTTGAATCCAGAAAGGAAGCTGCAGACTGATGGCAGTACTCTGAATTACACAGATCGCTTCAGAAGTTAGAGAAGCTGCTCTTTTTAGTTTATCGTCACAGTGCTGTTATTAATATGTTTTTGGATGGAGTTTCCTCTGATGTTTTTCTAAGTCAAAAAATCAGCTGAATTCTGTCCCCTTCATCTTGTTCTGGAGCTCATGAAGGCACGCTTTGCTTTATTAGAGTAAATTTCATTTACTGTAAGCTCCTCAGACAGGCTCATTCCACAGTCACTGAGACAAACAGATTCCAGATATTTAGCTGAGAATCTTTTTTTTAAGTGCATAGAAGCCAGATTTTAACAAACTGGTAATTAAATATTGATTTTGGATGTCATAAATTAATAAATTAGCCAAAAGGCAGAAATGACTGTCAGGGAGGGAACAGCTGTTAAGTGAGTGGAGTATTTCTTTTCTTTGGTGACGTCTTCCATTCAGGAACAGGCAGAAGACTTCCTTGCATAAACTATCAACACAGCATATTACTTTCTGTTAGTAAAGTGCGATTCATTATTGAAGAACATCATTAATGGTTTAAAATGCTTTTGTTTACACAGTTTGACATTAAACAGTCCTAAAATGTAACTGAGTGTTTCTCAGTCTTAGACTAGCTGGTTAGTCTCATTTTTATCCTATGTTTAGTTGACTGAGAAATTAGTTGCCAGGAACATCCCTGCTTCTGATCATTTTGAAACTATTTTATGACATTGCAGTGCTGATAGAAACAAGAATGAATGATTTGCTTGCTTTTGCTTTGATAGAATCTACAAGTGGACTAAAGTATCCCCTCCATGACGCTACATACTGTTGCATTAGTTCTCCACATCATCTCATTGATGTATTAATATCAGCAAAATATTAAAATTTTTAACTTATGGGGATATGTCATTAATCTTTGCATTTCATAATTTCTGATTTTCTCGGTCCCCTCCGTGAAACGCCTCTCAAACTTTTAATATGTTCTAATATTTTTGGAACACTGTCCTGAAAGTCCTTGTGCATGTAGGTGTCGGGGCTGTTGTCCTTTATAGTTACAGACTATTAACCTTTATTACTCTTGATTTTACGTGGCCTACCACTTCATGGCTGAGCTGCTGTCGTTCCCAATCGCTTCCACTTTGTTATAATCCCACTCACAGCTGACTGTGGAATATTTAGCAGTGACTGGACTTGTTGCACAGGTACCATCCTATCACGGTACCACGCTGGAACTCACTGAGCTCCTGAGAGCGACCCATTCTTTCACTGATGTTTGTAGAAGCAGTCTGCATGCCTGGGTGCTTGGTTCATACACCTGTGGACGTGACTGGATCACCTGGATTCAGTGACTTGGATGCTGAGTGAATGCTTTTAGCAATCTTGTGTATATCAGCTTTAAGTTTGGCTAGATGATTAAAAGCCTTAATTTTCTTTGCCTGAGTACCAATCCCATGGATATTCCTTGTTACAAATGTGAGCGGTGACGTGGTGTGTTGTGCATATTATGTTAGAGTTGTGTTATTACGTGGGTGTGTTGGTGCATATTTGTGTTTTTGTGCAGGAGTGTTGTGGAAAAGAAACGATGAGGTGAACAGAACAAACAGATTAAAGCCAAATGCAACTACAGTGCAAAACACAGCTTAACACAGGGTACAACAGTAGTGGGCAGTTGGACAGGAAAAGGATGAGTGTGGTATGTGGCTAGGACTGAGAGAGCCTTTATGAGTGTGGGGGAGGTTTGTCTCTGTAACCTGACACAGGGGGCTTTCTGTGCATCGGTGTCTCTCAAGGTTACAACCTTTTTCTTTCCACAGAGATGGAAGTCAGGTTAAAATTCTCATTGTGGAAATTTGTCCATAGACATGATTATCGATGTCCTGT